>CM050173.1:7718619-7853619 GCA_027410445.1 Discoglossus pictus
GTAATATAATATGTAGGAATACACAGAGCGTAATATAGTACGTGGGAATACACAGAGCGTAATATAATACGTGGGAATACACAGAGCGTAATATAGTACGTAGGAATACACAGAGCGTAATATAGTATGTGGGAATACACAGAGCGTAATATAGTACGTGGGAATACACAGAGCGTAATATAGTACGTAGGAATACACAGAGCGTAATATAGTACGTGGGAATACACACAGCGTAATATAGTATGTGGGAATACACAAAGCGTAATATAGTATGTGGGAATACACAGAGCGTAATATAGTACGTGGGAATACACAGAGCGTAATATAGTACGTAGGAATACACAGAGCGTAATATAGTACGTGGGAATACACAGAGTGTAATATAGTACGTGGGAATACACAGAGCGTAATATAGTACGTGGGAATACACAGAGCGTAATATAGTATGTGGGAATACACAGAGCGTAATATAGTATGTGGGAATACACAAAGCGTAATATAGTATGTGGGAATACACAGAGCGTAATATAGTACGTGGGAATACACAGAGCGTAATATAGTATGTGGGAATACACAAAGCGTAATATAGTATGTGGGAATACACAGAGCGTAATATAGTACGTGGGAATACACAGAGCGTAATATAGTACGTAGGAATACACAGAGCGTAATATAGTACGTGGGAATACACAGAGTGTAATATAGTACGTGGGAATACACAGAGCGTAATATAGTACGTAGGAACACACAGAGCGTAATATAGTATGTGGGAATACACAGAGCGTAATATAGTATGTGGGAATACACAGAGCGTAATATAGTACGTGGGAATACACAGAGCGTAATATAGTATGTGGGAATACACAGAGCGTAATATAGTACATAGGAATACACAGAGCGCAATATAGTATGTGGGAATACACACAGCGTAATATAGTATGTGGGAATACACAGAGCGTAATATAGTACGTGGGAATACACAGAGCGTAATATAGTACATAGGAATACACAGAGCGCAATATAGTATGTGGGAATACACACAGCGTAATATAGTATGTGGGAATACACAGAGCGTAATATAGTATGTGGGAATACACAGAGCGTAATATAGTACATAGGAATACACAGAGCGTAATATAGTACGTGGGAATACACAGAGCGTAATATAGTACATAGGAATACACAGAGCGCAATATAGTATGTGGGAATACACACAGCGTAATATAGTATGTGGGAATACACAGAGCGTAATATAGTACGTAGGAATACACAGAGCGTAATATAGTACGTAGGAATACACAGAGCGTAATATAGTACGTGGGAATACACAGAGCGTAATATAGTACGTAGGAATACACAGAGCGTAATATAGTACGTAGGAATACACAGAGCGTAATATAGTACGTGGGAATACACAGAGCGTAATATAGTATGTGGGAATACACACAGCGTAATATAGTACGTAGGAATACACAGAGCGTAATATAGTACGTAGGAATACACAGAGCGTAATATAGTATGTAGGAATACACAGAGCGTAATATAGTACGTAGGAATACACAGAGCGTAATATAGTATGTGGGAATACACAGAGCGTAATATAGTACGTGGGAATACACAGAGCGTAATATAGTACGTAGGAATACACAGAGCGTAATATAGTACGTAGGAATACACCGAGCGTAATATAGTACGTGGGAATACACAGAGCGTAATATAGTATGTGGGCATACACAGAGCGTAATATAGTATGTGGGAATACACAGAGCGTAATATAGTATGTAGGAATACACAGAGCGCAATATAGTATGTGGGAATACACAGAGCGTAATATAGTACGTGGGAATACACAGAGCGTAATATAGTACGTGGGAATACACAGAGCGTAATATAGTATGTGGGAATACACAGAGCGTAATATAGTACGTAGGAATACACAGAGCGTAATATAGTACGTGGGAATACACGGAGGGTAATATAGTATGTAGGAATACACAGAGCGTAATATAGTATGTGGGAATACACGGAGGGTAATATAGTACGTGGGAATACACACAGCGTAATATAGTATGTGGGAATACACAGAGCGTAATATAGTACGTAGGAATACACAGAGCGTAATATAGTACGTAGGAATACACAGAGCGTAATATAATATGTAGGAATACACAGAGCGTAATATAGTACGTAGGAATACACAGAGCGTAATATAGTACGTGGGAATACACACAGCGTAATATAGTATGTGGGAATACACAGAGCGTAATATAGTACGTAGGAATACACAGAGCGTAATATAGTACGTAGGAATACACAGAGCGTAATATAATATGTAGGAATACACAGAGCGTAATATAGTACGTGGGAATACACAGAGCGTAATATAGTATGTGGGAATACACGGAGGGTAATATAGTACGTGGGAATACACAGAGCGTAATATAATATGTAGGAATACACAGAGCGTAATATAGTACGTGGGAATACACAGAGCGTAATATAATACGTGGGAATACACAGAGCGTAATATAGTACGTAGGAATACACAGAGCGTAATATAGTATGTGGGAATACACAGAGCGTAATATAGTACGTGGGAATACACAGAGCGTAATATAGTACGTAGGAATACACAGAGCGTAATATAGTACGTGGGAATACACACAGCGTAATATAGTATGTGGGAATACACGGAGGGTAATATAGTACGTGGGAATACACAGAGCGTAATATAATATGTAGGAATACACAGAGCGTAATATAGTACGTGGGAATACACAGAGCGTAATATAGTACGTGGGAATACACAGAGCGTAATATAGTACGTAGGAATACACAGAGCGTAATATAGTATGTGGGAATACACAGAGCGTAATATAGTACGTGGGAATACACAGAGCGTAATATAGTACGTAGGAATAAACACAGCATAATATAGTATGTAGGAACACACAGAGCGTAATATAGTACGTGGAAATACAAAGAGCGTAATATAGTACGTAGGAATACACAGAGCGTAATATAGTACGTAGGAATAAACACAGCATAATATAGTATGTGGGAATACACACAGCGTAATATAGTACGTGGGAATACACAGAGCGTAATATAGTACGTGGGAATACACAGAGCGTAATATAGTACGTAGGAATAAACACAGCATAATATAGTATGTAGGAATACACAGAGCGTAATATAGTACGTAGGAATACACAGAGCGTAATATAGTACGTAGGAATACACAGAGCGTAATATAGTATGTAGGAAAACAGAGCGTAATATAGTACGTGGGAATACACAGAGCGTAATATAGTATGTGGGAATACACAGAGCGTAATATAGTACGTGGGAATACACAGAGCGTAATATAGTACGTGGGAATACACAGAGCGTAATATAGTACGTGGAAATACAAAGAGCGTAATATAGTATGTAGGAATACACACAGCGTAATATAGTACGTGGAAATACAAAGAGCGTAATATAGTACGTAGGAATACACAGAGCGTAATATAGTACGTAGGAATAAACACAGCATAATATAGTATGTAGGAATACACACAGCGTAATATAGTACGTGGAAATACAAAGAGCGTAATATAGTACGTAGGAATACACAGAGCGTAATATAGTATGTGGGAATACACAGAGCGTAATATAGTACGTGGGAATACACAGAGCGTAATATAGTACGTAGGAATACACAGAGCGTAATATAGTACGTGGGAATACACAGAGCGTAATATAGTACGTAGGAATAAACACAGCATAATATAGTATGTAGGAATACACAGAGCGTAATATAGTACGTAGGAATACACAGAGCGTAATATAGTACGTAGGAATACACAGAGCGTAATATAGTACATGTAACGGAGCTGGAACACGCAGTCCAAAATCTCCGCTGGTATACGATAAAATACCCACGAGGCACTACAGTTTCACCATCCCCGACCTCCCATATTGGACGACACACAATTTGGGAGTCAAATGAATACTGACTTTATTTGTTATTGCAGAACTATATATACATCTCTTTGGCCACAGGCAATACACATGCCCATATTTGGCTACACACAATACACATAAAGAGAACAATAGAGGGGTCACACCTCCCTGGCAACTTTGATACAATCAGACACTGATTCAATTACACCTCTTTGTTCTTATCAGAGAATTAAAACACTTTGGAAAATGCAAGGATCCTTTACAACTTTCTTATCTCTTGAATCTCTGTAATAGGATTATCTATTAGCCTAGGTCTGCAAAAGTCTGGCTAAAATTCTGCAGAGCATCAACCAGCATACATATTGTAGGATCATATTTTAACCAAGAATAATCATAAAACAGGGTAAAACAGTGATGGGTTCCGCTACACACCTCCCCCGTGACCATAAGCCGGCATACACGGTCTGATCCCAACGGATCGGCCTGGGGATGTCCGGACAAAAGTATTTGTTGGTCAATTCTCTAGTTTCACAACCCATCAGCATTACTGCAATTCACATTTACTCACATTTCCCATATCCCCAGATAGCTGGGATCTGAGCGCAGAAAACTACCGAATAGCGCTCAGATCCTCTTCACACAGTTCAATTGCCATGTAGCTAAAGTCTTTCCCATAGTCTTTCATTATATGAATGGGCTTCATGGCACAGTTATCTGGGGTATCATGGTTCACACAGGGCAAGTACAGAATGACCCCCCCTGTATGTAAAGGGCCAGAATGAGTGACTTATACTCTGGTATGGACGAACACTGGTTCCAAAGGGCAATATGTACCAGGGCCATAGTCGCAGGGCAGGAGGCTGGCAAACAGTCCCCTCCAAGCCAAGGTGGCGAAGGGCACTTCGTCACACATCTCTCCTTTGGGGGGAAGTCTAACCAGGTACATGGATATTTTGCTGTGGTGAGGGGGCAACACGCTGAGGGGACTTGAGGGGCAGAGGCCAGCGGCACTCTGCCCTGATGCCAGCTCTTCTGCTGGTATAACCTGCAGGACATCCTGCTCTGTACAAGGGACAAAGGGAGGGCAGAGGCCGACTGCACTCTGCCCCACTGTCAGCTCTTCTGCTGGGGTACTTGGGACATATTTTGGCTCAGTAGCCAGGGAAACGTGGGGGTCAGTGGGGGTTAACATTTCCTCTGTTAACCCTGGGGCCACATTAGAAGTTAGCTGGGGAGGGGAATTTGTACTTACCCCCTCCTCCGGTTGTCCCAGTGAAGGTAGTTGGGGATCTGGACAAGCTGTGGGCGCAGAGACCACGGTCCCATCTGCGCCGTCTGGGAGATTGGTGTCTCCCCTGGTTAGGGTAAACTGTTGCTGGGGGGGAAGGATGACACCTTCTGCCCCCTGTGTTTCACACTGCCGCTGGGGGGGAAGGACGACACCTTTGGCCCCCTGGGGTACCCACTGCCGCTGTGGAGGAAGGTCGACACCTTCTGCTCCCTGGGGTACACACTGCCGCTGGGGGGGAAGGACGACACCTTCTGCCCCCTGGGGTTCACACTGCCGCTGGGGGGAAAGGACGACACCTTCTGCCCCCTGGGGTTCACACTGCCGCTGGGGAGGAAGGACGGCCCCTTCTGCTCCCTGGGGTACACACTGACGCTGGGGGGGAAGGCCGACACCTTCAGCTCCCTGGGGTACACACTGCCGCTGGGAAGGAAGGACGACACCTTCAGCTCCCTGGGGTACACACTGCCGCTGAGGGGGAAGGACGACACCTTCTGCCCCCTGGGGTTCACACTGCCGCTGGGGAGGAAGGACGGCCCCTTCTGCTCCCTGGGGTACACACTGCCGCTGGGGGGGAAGGACAACACCTTCGGCCCCCTGGGGTACACACTGACGCTGGGGGGGAAGGCCGACACCTTCAGCTCCCTGGGGTACACACTGCCGCTGGGAAGGAAGGACGACACCTTCGGCTCCCTGGGGTACCCACTGCCGCTGTGGAGGAAGGTCGACACCTTCTGCTCCCTGAGGTACACACTGCCGCTGGGGGGGAAGGACGACACCTCCTGCCCCCTGGGGTTCACACTGCCGCTGAGGGGGAAGGACGACACCTCCTGCCCCCTGGGGTTCACACTGCCGCTGTGGAGGAAGGACGACACCTTCTGCCCCCTGGGGTTCACACTGCCGCTGGGGGGGAAGGACGACACCTCCTGCCCCCTGGGGTTCACACTGCCGCTGAGGGGGAAGGACGACACCTTCTGCCCCCTGGAGGGCCGGTAGAGAGACCTCGGTCCCATAACACACAGACATTGCACATATCCCCCATACAATACACATATAGGACAATAGGTGAGTCACACCTCCCTGGCAACTTTGATACAATCAGACACTGATTCAATTACACCTCTTTGTTCTTATCAGAGAATTAAAACACTTTGGAAAATGCAAGGATCCTTTACAACTTTCTTATCTCTTGAATCTCTGTAATAGGATTATCTATTAGCCTAGGTCTGCAAAAGTCTGGCTAATATTCTGCAGAGCATCAACCAGCATACATATTGTAGGATCATATTTTAACCAAGAATAATCATAAAACAGGGTAAAACAGTGATGGGTTCCGCTACAGTACATAGGAATACACAGAGCTTAATATAGTATGTGGGAATACACAGAGCGTAATATAGTATGTAGGAATACATAGAGCGTAATATAGTATGTAGGAAAACAGAGCGTAATATAGTACGTAGGAATACACATAGCGTAATATAGTATGTGGGAATACACAGAGCGTAATATAGTAAGTGGGAATACAGAGAGCGTAATATAGTACGTGGGAATACACACAGCGTAATATAGTATGTGGGAATACACAGAGCGTAATATAGTACGTGGGAATACACAGAGCGTAATATAGTACGTGGGAATACACAGAGCGTAATATAGTACGTAGGAATACACAGAGCGTAATATAGTATGTGGGAATACACAGAGCGTAATATAGTACGTGGGAATACACAGAGCGTAATATAGTATGTAGGAATACACAGAGCGTAATATAGTATGTGGGAATACACAAAGCGTAATATAGTATGTGGGAATACACAGAGCGTAATATAGTACGTAGGAATACACAGAGCGTAATATAGTATGTGGGAATACACAGAGCGTAATATAGTACGTAGGAATACACAGAGCGTAATATAGTATGTGGGAATACACAGAGCGTAATATAGTACGTAGGAATACACAGAGCGTAATATAGTATGTAGGAATACACAGAGCGTAATATAGTACGTGGGAATACACAGAGCGTTATATAGTACGTAGGAATACACAGAGCGTAATATAGTATGTGGGAATACACAGAGCGTAATATAGTACGTGGGAATACACAGAGCGTAATATAGTACGTAGGAATACACACAGCGTAATATAGTATGTGGGAATACACAGAGCGTAATATAGTACGTGGGAATACACACAGCGTAATATAGTATGTGGGAATACACGGAGGGTAATATAGTACGTGGGAATACACACAGCGTAATATAGTACGTGGGAATACACAGAGCGTAATATAGTACGTGGGAATACACAGAGCGTAATATAGTATGTGGGAATACACAGAGCGTAATATAGTATGTGGGAATACACAGAGCGTAATATAGTATGTGGGAATACACACAGCGTAATATAGTATGTGGGAATACACAGAGCGCAATATAGTACGTAGGAATACACAGAGCGTAATATAGTACGTAGGAATACACAGAGCGTAATATAGTATGTGGGAATACACAGAGCGCAATATAGTATATGGGAATACACGGAGGGTAATATAGTACATAGGAATACACAGAGCGTAATATAGTACGTAGGAATACACAGAGCGTAATAAAGTACGTAGGAATACACAGAGCGTAATATAGTACGTGGGAATACACAGAGCGTAATATAGTACGTGGGAATACACGTAGGGTAATATAGTACGTGGGAATACACAGAGCGCAATATAGTACGTAGGAATACACACAGCGTAATATAGTATGTGGGAATACACAGAGCGCAATATAGTATGTGGGAATACACGGAGGGTAATATAGTACCTGGGAATACACATAGCGTAATATAGTATGTGGGAATACACAGAGCGTAATATAGTACGTGGGAATACACAGAGCGTAATATAGTACGTGGGAATACACAGAGCGTAATATAGTATGTAGGAATACACAGAGCGTAATATAGTATGTGGGAATACACAAAGCGTAATATAGTACGTGGGAATACACAGAGCGTAATATAGTACGTAGGAATACACAGAGCGTAATATAGTACGTGGGAATACACAGAGCGTAATATAGTACATAGGAATACACAGAGCGTAATATAGTACGTGGGAATACACAGAGCGTAATATAGTACGTGGGAATACACAGAGCGTAATATAGTACGTAGGAATACACGGAGCGTAATATAGTACGTAGGAATACACAGAGCGTAATATAGTACATAGGAATACACGGAGCGTAATATAGTACGTAGGAATACACACAGCGTAATATAGTACGTAGGAATACACAGAGCGTAATATAGTACATAGGAATACACGGAGCGTAATATAGTACATAGGAATACACGGAGCGTAATATAGTACGTAGGAATACACACAGCGTAATATAGTACGTAGGAATACACAGAGCGCAATATAGTATGTGGGAATACACAGAGCGTAATACAGTACGTAGGAATACACAGAGCGTAATACAGTATGTAGGAATACACAGAGCGCAATATAGTATGTGGGAATACACAGAGCGTAATATAGTACGTGGGAATACACAGAGCGTAATATAGTACGTAGGAATACACAGAGCGTAATATAGTACATAGGAATACACAGAGCGTAATATAGTATGTAGGAATACACAGAGCGTAATATAGTATGTAGGAATACACAAACCGTAATATAGTACATAGGAATACACGGAGCGTAATATAGTACGTGGGAATACACAGAGCGTAATATAGTACGTGGGAATACACAGAGCGTAATATAGTACGTAGGAATACACAGAGCGTAATATAGTACATAGGAATACACAGAGCGTAATATAGTATGTAGGAATACACAAACCGTAATATAGTACATAGGAATACACGGAGCGTAATATAGTACGTGGGAATACACAGAGCGTAATATAGTACGTGGGAATACACAGAGCGTAATATAGTACGTAGGAATACACAGAGCGTAATATAGTACATAGGAATACACAGAGCGTAATATAGTATGTAGGAATACACAGAGCGTAATATAGTACGTGGGAATACACAGAGCGTAATATAGTACGTAGGAATACACAGAGCGTAATATAGTATGTGGGCATACACAGAGCGTAATATAATACGTGGTTCTCATTGGTATACAACTATTGAGACAATTGGCAGTTAGTTTCATTGTTTTTTTTCTGTTTCGCTTCCTCAGTTTTCTGATAGAACTTTTAATAATTTTCTGTTACATTTAATAGGCTTTATAGGGGCTGTGATGAAGATGGCTGATGAATGTAATTTTCCTATAGAGAAACATGCCATTGCAGCCCTTCACAGCCCTGACAATGCTTAGTGAATCTAGGAGTTTGTCCTGTAATAAATCAGATTTCTGTTTATGCAACAATGTATTTTTCCCATGTAAATAGTCCTATAGACTTTATTGAAGATTTGTTGTCAGTCAGAGTGGGCGAGGGTGAGAGAAACACAGGGGCAGGAAAGGGTGGGAGAGTGACAAGGGGGGGAGAGAGACCCAAGGGGGCAGTGGGAGAGGGTGATAGGGCACAGAGAGACAGCGCACAGAGAGAGAGGGCACAGAGAGAGAGAGAGAGACAGGGCACATCAAATATTATACCGTCATTTATGATGGGCAAACAACTAGTATATACAGTGGATTTAAAAAGTCTACACACCCCTGTTAAAATGTCAGGTTTCTGTACTGTAAAAAAATGAGACAAAGATAAATCATTTCAGAACTTTTTCCACCTTTAATGTGACCTATAAACTGTACAACTCAATTAAAAAACAAACTGAAATCTTTTAGGTAGAGGGAAGAGAAAATATAAAAATAAAATAATATGGTTGCATAAGTAAGAACACCCTTAAACTAATACTTTGTTGAAGCCCCTTGTGATTTTATTACAGCACTCAGTCTTTTTGGGTATGAGTCTATCAGCATGGCACATTTTGACTTGGCAAGATACACTCAGATTGCGAGGGCATCTTCTGTGCACAGCCCTCTTCAGATCACCCCACAGATTTTCAATCGGATTCAGGTCTGGGCTCTGGCTGGGCCATTCCAAAACTTTAATCTTCTTCTGGTGAAGCCATTCCTTTGTTGATTTGGATGTATGCTTTGGGTCGTTGTCATGCTGAAAGATGAAGTTCCTCTTCATGTTCAGCTTTCTAGCAGAAGCCTGAAGGTTTTGTGCCAATATTGACTGGTATTTGGAACTGTTCATAATTCCCTCTATCTTAACTAAGGCCCCAGTTCCAGCTGAAAAAAAACAGCCCCAAAGCATGATGCTGCCACCACCATGCTTCACTGTGGGTATGGTGTTCTTTTGGTGATGTGCAGTGTTGTTTTTGCGCCAAACATATCTTTTGGAATTATGGCCAAAAAGTTCAACCTTGGTTTCATCAGACCATAACACCTTTTCCCAAATGTTTTTGGGAGACTTCAGAGGTGTTCTTGCAAAATGTAGCCTGGCTTGGATGTTTTTCTTTGTAAGAAAAGGCTTTTGTCTTGCCACTCTACCCCATAGCCCAGACATATAAAGAATACGGGAGATTGTTGTCACATGTACCACACAGCCTGTACTTGCCAGATATTCCTGCAGCTCCTTTAATGTTGCTGTAGGCCTCTTGGTAGCCTCCCAGACCATTTTTTTTCTCGTCTGTTCATCAATTTTGGAGGGAGCTCCAGTTCTTGGTAATGTCACTGTTGTGCCATATTTCTCCACTTGATGATGACCGTCTTCACTGTGTTCAATGGTATATCTAATGCTTCGGAAATTCTTTTGTACCCTTCTCCTGACTGATACCTTTTAACAATGAAATCCCTCTGATGCTTTGGAAGCTATCTGTGGACCATGGCTTTTGCTGTGGGATGCGACTAAGACAATTTCAGGAAAGACCATCTAGAGCAGCTGAACTTTATTTGGGGTTGACCAGAGGCACTTTAAATGATGGCAGGTGTATGCTGACTCCTATTTAAATTTGCAATGTGATTGCTTAATTCTGAACACAGCTACATCCCAGTTATAAGAGGGTGTGCAGACTTATGCAACCACATTATTTTTATTTTTTATTTTTCTTCCCTCCACTAAAAAGATTTCAGTTTATTTTTCAATTGAGTTGTACATTTTATAGGTCACATTAAAGGTGGAAAAAATTCTGAATTGATTTATCTTTGTCTAATTTTTTTACAGAAACCTGACATTTTAACAGGGGTGTGTAGACTTTTTATATCCACTGTATATATAGTTGTGTGGTTATATTGTAAAAGTGCTTTTGTGCATTTCCAGTCTTCTAGGATGCTTTGGAAAAAGCACTTTCTGCAAAGACTCTAAGCTCAGGTCCTTTTGAAAGGTTGTTAATACTGTATTTTTCATTGTTTTTATCCCCTGTATAGCAATACGGAATATGTTGGCACGTTACAAATAAAAGTTAATAATAATAATTGCATATGGTAAAATAAATTATAAGTCTGATTTTGAATTCCGTGAAACAAATATTAGATTGTAAGCTTGGTGGGTTAGCAATCTATATACTGTAGAGAAACAATAATGTAATATTTTTTTATATAGGGCATCAAACTTTAACAGACTAATTTGATGCACATCAGAAATTTCATTGTATGATGGGTTTAATTTCATGCTCCTCGTTATTTTACTTAGTGCCGGGATGTCCAACTGATAATTAATTAGCAGCTTGCGACTCTTCCATGCCTTGGGTTTCATTGCAGAAGTTATAGCACCCTCATTGTGTATGCAAAGCGCAGCGCCTGGCTGTTTAAATCACTACTTTTATTGTGGAATAAAGTTCAGGAGGAGGCCAATAGATTTCTGGGCAAGACTTGTTAGAACAGCAGGACTGTGAATTAAAACTCTGACGATCCCTGCCTGGGACATGCACTGTAGGAGCTTAATCTTTTCATAATATATGGATGGAGTCCGTCAACCCCTTGAGTGCGATGCAAACTAATTTATCAGTAAGGGATTGCTGAAATCCAGCCAGTGCTGCAGATATTAGAGCAAGATCTGGTGTATAAGTACGTTACCCAGGATGAGCCAATCTAACCGCCTTTTGAAGACAAATAGACAGACACTGACAAATACTATATCTGAAGATAAAGCACATAAACTCACACATTGCAGGTTGCAGCCAGGATGAAATGTTATGGCAGTACCAGATAAAGGGGAAGCAAGCAGCTGCTCAAAGACGTAAGATTCCTACTTAGGGAAGCTTTATTGTGATGAACTTTTAACTTTTATGTTAGTCATATAAATGTATAAATGACTACAGATAGGGGACCGTACGTTGCCTTTCAGATGAGGGCTCTTTTGTAAGCTATATATATAATAGGAGGTCTAGTCACTCTGGGCTACAAGCTGCTTCCTTGACCCAGGGTTAATAAAAATGTATATTCTAATTATTCATTATATTTGTCCCCGTGCCCAATTACCATGGTACCTACAGTGGTGTGGTGCAATAAAAACTGCACTGAACACCACTACTATAATTACATAGTTATATAGTAATTGAGGTTGAAAAAAAAACTTTTAGTCCATCATGTTCAACCTTTTTAGATCTCCTCTGATCTGCAATATGCAGATTAGTTGTTAATTTATCCAGACGAAGCAAACAGAAAAAAAAAACCAAGTGAAACTTTGCCAATTGTCTCAAAATGAAAAAAAAATAATTCCTTCCTGACCCCAGATACTGTACTGGTGATCGGATTACTCCCTGGATCAATACTCCCTCTCATATTATCCAGGATAACTGTGATTGCCCTTTTTATTTAAAAAAATATCCAATCCTTTTATAAAGTTATCTATCGAATAAGCTGTCACCACCTCCTTTAGTAGAGAATTTCACAGTTTAACCAGCCTTACAGTGAAAAAACATTTTCTTTCTTTAAGGTGAAATCTTTTTTCTTCTAATCTCAAGGGATGTCCTCTTGTCAGTTGAAAACCTCTTGGCACAAAAAGCTCCCTTGACAAAGTCTTGTATTGACCCTAGATGTATTTATATAAGGTAATCATATCCCCTCTTATATGACTTTTTCTATAGATAATAAGCTTAATTTGGTTGGTCTTTCTTCATAACTTAGCCTCTCCATTCCCCTTATTAGTTTTGTTGTCCGTCTCTGTACTTTTTCCAACTCTAAAATATCCTTTTTATGAAGTGGTGCCCAAAATTGTCCTCCATATTCCATATGAGGGCGTACTAGTAGCTTATATCTTTGGTTATAATTGTACATTTTCTTTTGATATTTTATTTTCAATTAAGTAAACTAGATATTTTTATGAGCTATTGTTAACTTCCTGGTCAACTTCAACACAACCCATTTTTGTAGATGAGTAGTGTGGACATCAATTTGAGAAGAGCAGTCAGACAGAAGGGAATACAACTAAGTAGTGCAATAAACCTAGGCAATATCTCTTTTTAATGAAATATTGTATAAAAGTAAAAGTCATGTTTCAAATTATAATTCAAGTCTCAAAAGAAATACGTTCATCACTGTTATTGTAACAAAAAGTCAGAGGTGAGGAGAAACAGCAAACCCCAGATGTATATTATTGTTATCGTACCTTGAGTTTTGTATGGCAGCACTATGGAGACCTGCCCAAGCCACTATCTTAAAGTGAACTTGTTATGACTGTAGTTTTTTTTTTTAGTCCTAGGCCCATTCAATGTATGCACCCCACAACCCAATTATTACTTTACCTTTCTCCATTCTATGTTGCCATATTAGAACTCTCATATTCTTAATATACTATTTGTTTATGCAAATATATACCGTATGTCAGAAAGAATACCTGACATGTGTTGATGAGAAAAATGACGTTGCCGCCCTTCACGGCCCCGAAAAAAGCCTAGTAATATAAATTGCACTTTCGCGCTTTCCCAGGTTCATGTAGCAGTTAAGAGATGAGCCAGTTTTGAGATGAGCCTGCTTTAGCTCCTTTAGCAAGTACAAGGGGCTATTACCTTTGGGATAAGGAATTAAAATATACGGGTGGACTTTTATATTAACTGCACTTGGGCAAAACTGGATTATGGTACAGTATTACCGGCATAAAATATTTCAACTATTTATTTACATGTAACGCTGCATTTAGGACCTGTAGGAATGTAGGATTATGTCCATATTGTCATGCAATTTGGATATGACATAAATATTACAATGTATAGATTCATATATTTTATTGAATTACGTTATCAATTTATAGGCCAGTATACACTTTATGCAGAACAGCGTTTACTGAAAAAATAGCAAAATCAAGGATAGACTATTGGATGTATCAAAATGTGAAAATAATGTATTCTAAGATAAATCACAAAATAAAATCGTGAACAATATACAAAATCATTTAAAGTGATTTTACAACAAAAAATTTAACAAAAAGATAGCAATTAGCAAAAAGAGTATATAAAATCTTATCAAACTTGTACAATCAGATGTCTATCCCTTAGAATATATTTGGTATTTACATTCAGAGATAAGACATGTTCATAGATTGGCAATTAACATCTCAATAGGCACAGAATTAGTAGAAGACTACTTATTTAATAATGTAACAATTTTATCACATCATGAAAAAATCATATATCTAATCAGCAGAAACATATTGGGCATAATATTCAGTGATATAATATGTTGCTCTATGAAAACAGTAAATAAGAAAATCAGGTATAAAGCCCAGCGGCAGCCAGAATATAAAAATATATATGTTAAAATACTATAAGCTACCTAGGTTAGAATTTATCAAAGCAATCAGTCTGTTTTTGATAGAATGGACCCAAATAGAAAACAATCAAGGGTTGGGTTCATGTCCAGACTTTGACCCCTAAAACCTTATTTCAAGTTGCACCCACTCTATCAATTGTCACAGAAAGATTGTATCTGGACTATTTTAATTCTGTTATAAATGTAATAATAGAGACATTACCCAGTATAAAGTTAGCAGAGAGACATTTGCAGGATAGGGCTGTTCCTTAATTTGTTTAGAAGTAATCCCCTATTTGGTATTTTTTAGGAAGAATTTGTAGTATAGATTTCACGGAGAAAAAGACCAGTGGTCAGAATTTATTTAATAAGAGTCCCAGACCACCACCCCGATCCCCCCTTTGTTCACATAGATAAACCCTTTCCTTTTCACCCACTCCCCATCACATGGGTTCAATTCAACCAACTGCAATAGCCTCCCACCATATTTGTATGTACATGCATAATTATAAAGTATATATATGATGGAATAGTGTTTGACGTTCTCCCCGCAAGAGAGCAGTCTCACTCCATGTTTTAAAATGAATTATTAGGGAATATGTGTGACTTTTGGTCTGGATATTACAGCCACATATTTTCGTTTATAGAATTGCCCTTTGTGTTTATTATCTTGCACCTGTTTTGATAGTGTGTGGTTAAAACAATGAAGAATTGAATACCAGTGCGTGAGTCTAGCCCATATCTTTCTTGAGACATTTCTATGTATGTTTCTCATGGCCTATTTGTGTATGAGACCACAATGATTAACTCTTCATGTGAAAAATGAGCAAACACTAAGTATATATGTGTTTGCATTGGTAACAACAAAATTAACAGGCAATCAAATAAAGTAGATAATATATATATATATGATCTTTTACCCACAAATGTCACAAAAATATCATGGAAATGACAAAGATTTTTTGGGGGGTTTAATGTTTATTTTTAACACTAAACATAACTGTTACTTAAACGTGGGAGTGCTTGGTTTGCAGACAAATCTTTTGTGGAAAGCCATCCTTGTGTTGAATCATAATGACATAGTAAGGGCAGTGCAAAGAATACACAGACAGAACGTTTACCTTTATTTGTTTAGATGTTGTAACTTAATCAGTGTTTTAGTTTAAATAGCGTAAGTACTTGTTGTCCAAAAAAGTAATCTTATGGATGACATAATACAAAAGTGGACCCTTGGTACTCGTTAATTGGATCCAGAAGTCATGACAAGTGGTTAAAACGATGAGTACCATACCCTCATAAGGAGTAATGAAAATTGTTTTTTGCAAGCGCTAAGTATTAAATAGCACATAGAATGCTGATCATTTTAAGGACAATAAGATACTGAAGAAGCTGCTCGGAGTCTCAGCAAAACGCGTTTATCTACCTCAGATTTTCTATTTTTTCCTATATATGTTTATTGATTTTTATATTTGTGCATATACATCTTTGTATCTATTTATATTTTCATTATACCAATAAATTAGATTTTTATATAGCCTTTGAAATCATTAATGGTTGGTATTGTTATATATACCTACGCTCTAAGGCCCTCATTCAATTATCGGCCGTAAATCGGCCGTAAGGCTGCGATTCCTTGCGGGGGTTCAGTTAACTCGCGATTCTATTATACGGCCCCGCAAGGATCTCCTCTTACGGCTGGCCGCATATCTTGAAACCGGCCGTAAGCTCTGAAATCTAAAAACGCAAAAATAAATTCAGGCCTGCACTGTACAGCTCTGTAAATGCTAGGGATCATATTGGGGGACATGAGGATTAAAAGTAACCCACTCTCAAGCTTGCACATCAGCCCAAACCCGAGTTCAAATTAACTGTTTATTTTCCGGCTGCGGCGTGGGCGTGTCTGAGGTGCTCCAAGCATTCTGGACTTTTTACATGTATATTTTACGTATATTAAAAATAAAATATTTTACGGATTTGAGTATAGGATAATTATGTGCTATTTTTTCTAACACCTAAAATCCCTTTATAGTCTTCTCAAAGTGCAGGATGGCTTTATTTGAGCTATTTTATGTGCTTAATTGGTGCTAGCGGGACCTGTTTGCTGGAAGTAAGCTGCGGCTCGCTTTTAGCCTTGCAGACAGGGTTCCCGGAGCAATAGAATCGCAACCAGGCTTTTCTTACGGCCGATTTCCTTGCGGCCGTTTTAGATCAAAGGCTTTTCCCGGCCGGAGGGGAATAGAATAGCTGGAAAGCTTGCGGCCGGTCCTTGCGGCCCCGCAGCGGCTGTGGCCGGTAATAGAATGAGGCCCTAAGTAATTATTACTAGAGTATAATTCTGTATAAGAGTATTGCCTTGTATCTAAGGGCACATAGACACACCATTGGTACCAAGAGACCACTGACATTTTCTTATTTGCCTGCTAAGGACAATGTTCAAGGCAGTGACTGATGCTCCTGTGTTCGACAATCCAGGACTGGCAGGGGCTACCATAACTAGTTAATGAATCTTTACAATGTTTACCAAAGTCTAAGTTTAATTAACTAATAGTTTATTTAATAGCTTAACTGCAAATGTAATAAAGGCAGCAACAGACACATATCCACCTATTTACTACTTCTGCATAGTCAAATGTTCTTTGAGCTTCACATATTTGCAATTGTTTATTCAAGTAAAAACTTACTTTATTACTAGCATAAAATAATGAAAACTTATGCATATATGCAAAAGCACAAATTAAGCTATATAAATAGGCGGATCTATTCTTGATGAAAAGGTTACATATTGTGTGAAAAAGTAATTTAAATAAAACACTGAACCGGGTGAAAACAGTACACTGTGTATTTTTTATTTTTCTAAAAAAACTCAATCCATCATATATTGTAGCTGGATATAATTAATAGTATGCACCAAGACTGTGAAGTCTTCAGACGAACAAAGTTCTGATTTTACTAATGGATCAGGTGACATATTATACTGTAAAACTGCACAATAAAATGACAGTACAATAAGGTAAGTCATTAAAAAGACAAATGGTACATCAATACATTTGCCTTTCAACAAATAGGAAAATTAAACATAAAACGAAGGACTTAGAATGAGGTATTGGTGAAAGCCGATTGGCCTAAACTCAAATAAACTTAAATGGCTTTAGAAAGTAAACTCAAGGATTAATTGAGATCCCAGGCAGGTGCTAGGAATGTAATTCAGTGAATGTTCAAGAACCTGCCAAGGAAGAGAAAAATGTGTTGCTTTTGAGATAATTTCCCAGAAGCTTCATAAAAGAAAATTGATTACTGAAATTTAATAAGTACAGCAGAGTCAGAGATGTAGTAATCAAATGAGTTTTTAATTGGATTCCAGGTAAAAAAGGGGTCATTCTAATTTGTGTAGTTGGTATCAAATCCTATTTTAGTAAGTTAGCTGATTTTTATATTTTTTAAAATTTAAAGCAGCCAGTTTTATACGAACATTAGGTCCAAATACTAGTATTCATATACTTTTTGTGCAAACATAAAATGACAAACTGGATTTTAGCCTTAATTATGTAGAATTAAACAAATCATTTTCTATAGTTTTCAGTGTTTGAAATACAAATAACAGTAACATATCATGTAGACATGTAAAAATATTAATTCTAAAGAATGAAATAATTAAATAGGAGGAAGCAAAAACAGTAACCAAAATTTGCTGGAAATATTGTACAGATGTTATCTTTTCTTTAGACTTGCAGATTTTCCATTAAAATATATTTTGTTCCTTTTCTATTTGTACATTCGTACATAGAATATTTTTATCACCCTCCTACCCACCATAATTCTATTCAGTGATATCAAGCTGTTTGCTCACTGTGCTTCAAATAAGTACACACTCATAAATAACTAGTTTTATTGTTGTCTTCCTGTCGAATAAAGTAGGCATCTATACAAATTCAAAGTCAACAAGCTTTATTGTTGTTTGTGTCAAATAAAAAGGAAGTTGAAAAGATTCAAATGTAGCAATCTTTATCTTTCTGTCTTTGTTCATCATTTTCCCTTTTTAGTTAGAGTGACCGAATATCTCCTTTTCCAGGGAACATCCCCTAATTGATACCCTTGTGCATGGGTAAAATGTGTACCCGGATATATTCTCAGGTGGCAGGATAAGCGTGGAACAGTTTCATTAGATAATTCTAGCAAGTTGTGTTTTAAACTTGTTTATAAGTGAAGATTTAATTTTGAGAAGATTTAATTTTTTGAGTAGATAAGTTTAAATATTGGGTGCTGTCTTCCTTCCCTACAAGCAGCAGCGTATGAGCGACCCCTGGAGGACAAAAATCTACTAAAGTGTGCATGACCTTGCTGGGAGGGGAACAAGGAGACGTAGAGAGGAAGGAGGAGCTAATTTGGTATATTTAAGGACTGTTTCAGTTTCCTGTTTCCTCTTTGACTCAAGAAGCTTTAACCATTAACCTCAAAGGAGATAACACCTATGGTTATGGAGTAAAGTGACCTTCTCTACCATGCTTGGTCATGCTCAGTCTAGGTCCACTGTGTATGTCTGGTTAGGGAAGGGCATCCCCAGGCTTAAAGGGGAGCAGTCTGGCTCTGAATATCATCAACCAGGGCATTATTATACAAATAATCAGCTATGGTTTCAATACAGGAGAGAAGAGAGGGGTAGAGCTCACATTGCCAAGATGGTCACTAACACTGGACTACCCCATGCACTACAGTGTAGTCTCTCCTCCAGCACAGGATGCCATATGGGTCGAGAGCAAGATAGAGTTCACTTTATGAACTTGAAGTGCCATTTGTTCTAGGACCATCCAGTGTGTGCCTGGCACAGTCTACATTGTGTTGAGTGTTTGCTCCGTCCAGTCCAGATAAAACAACCACCAGCAACTATATGGGAATAATGCTGGAGGATTCATGTCTCAACTATTTTTATAGATCTGGATTTCCAGCATGTATTTGATTAAGGAACCCTAAAGCATCTAAATGGGATTTTCAGGAACCTCAGCTGTTCTAACTTGAATGGTCAAAAAAGTATGACAAAGTGCCATGTCTGATATCGGAGGCCTTTTGTATGAATATTAATTGTAATTTTGTTGCTAAAGTGTTTTAACATGGAAACAAAAACTTTGGAGCACACATGTATACGATCAACGTGGTTTTATATTTGGTTCAAATGGTAGATTTCAAAAAAAGTTGGAACATATCAAAATTTCTTAAAGCAACCTTTCTGTTATCTCCAAATCAAGTAGTTATTTAAGTTGGTAAAGCATAGGAAAAACTTGCTATACATGGATCTAGCCATCTTTCTCAGCAGTTTTCAGCAGTGCTAGTATCACATATATAGTTGTGAGCATGCGGGTTGTTGCTAACGCTGCAGGCTCGCCGAAAGTGCTCCTTGCCAGCAACTGTGGACCTCGAAAAATGTACAGACTTACGAGAAACAAATACGAGACACAGGACTTAGAAAAAGAAACATTACAACCTCGCAAAAATACGACCTGCTCACATGAAAACATGAAAAACATCATAAATACACACAAGAAACACATAAAAAGCTTACCCACAGCAAGGGGGGCACCCAGGACCTTGAAAAGTGAAGTTACAGCTCAATTTGACTCGAAATACAAGAGTTTAGACATCCAAAAATCCCCTAAGTGAGAGAAAAAATGGCCACAGAAAAAAACAAAGGCTCCAGGACTCTAAAGACGCAAAACACCACCAAACACCCACGGATTTTCCGAAAAAGACGGACGCGGTCCAAAAACAAGGACGCCAAATCAGCCACAGACCTGTAACACAAAGGCGCTCAGCGCGAGGCTCGCAACGAGCGCCGAAGCATCTTGGAACACCAACAAAATTTACCGCCCTTACAATCTTATTGCCGTCATTTTGTTGACGGGCAAGTCGCTAGTACAATATAAATACATGTTAGCTTCTTTGAAGTTCCAATTAGTGACACACTTATTTGCAAACTCATAAACAAAATAGAGCAACCTATCACCAACGTTATCATACAGTTTGATCCCCTCCAATGCTTTCAAGCACAATGAGTAAAAAAAGATCACATTGATCTGCATAATGGCATAATAATGTAGTATAAACAATGCAGAATATCTCTGGAACATTCAGTATAGAGAAAAATGACTAGTGCAAATACTTCTTCTTAAGAATAAACAAACTTGTTGTCACGTGTCCCTTTAAAAGGGTCCCTCAAAATATAAAAAATGTCTTAAATTGTAAAAAAATAACAATATTTAAACTGGTTCTGATCTCTGACTCCAAGTTTGGTCGTTTGGGTACCAGGAGAACCGAGAGAGAGAATTTAGGTTTACCAGGATTTCCCATTGTATGTATCACATTCTCTCATCCAACCCTGCATTAGAATGTGTTATATTATAATTTACCCTGGCATATGGAGGAACCAGATCACTCACAGCATCTGTACTATATCAGATGTATTTCAAAGTTTTTAGTGATTTTGGCTACGAGCAGTTTTACAGTGTGCTAGTATTTAATGACAATTTATCAAGTCATTACTCCACAATTAATTAGGCAGTAATATGTTATTGAATGAACAATAAAAATTCCATCTGGGAAGATAAATGGCCAGGTTTTTCTCCCCGATGGTGAACATTTGATCTTTTGAATTAGAAAATTGTGTCTGCTTTTTATATCCCAAACCTCTTAAGATTTAGTATTTTAGGGAAATTCAAGTACATTTAATTTAAAAGTCCTATAGCCGGTAAACAGACTGTAGATTTAGCTAATAAAATATGTGTGTTTGCAAAGGCAAGTTCCTAAAGCATGTGCGCCACCCTCTTTACTTTTGGAATATTAGTCATTCTTTGTTCCTAAGATATCTTATATATCCTCCAACATTAATACAGTTTATCTCCAAAATCATACTCTGCAAATGTACTATTAGACCATCTTCATTCAGATTGTTCTTCAACCCTAGTTGGATTCCTGCAGCTTATGGTTGGATTCAGTTGGTTGGTTAGATAGCCCTAAATTAGGGATACAGAACACATGAGCTTAGACATGAATTTCATTTAAGACTCAATTTCTGGCATGTCAGCACACCCTGTTCAGGATTACATTTAATTCAATTTACTAATTGTTCAGCAATATTGCAGGGGAAGAAGTTTTGAATGAAAATAGCAGTAGTTCTGCCATAATATGTTACTGTAAGGAACTAGTTTGATCATTTCAAATTTATTTGACAAATTTGTATAGTTAATCCGTTATATATAAACAAATAATATATTATGACCAATAGGTTCTTTTCGTCGGTATACAAAGGGAAGGTACCAGTGGTTGGGACACCGCAACATAATGGGGCTACACTACCATCACTAAATAATTGGTTAACGCAGGAAGAAATCCAAAAGAGATTGGGGAAAATAAATGTTAATAAAGCCCCAGGTCCTGATGGAATACATCCAAGGGTACTGAGGGAGCTGGGTTCTGCAATAGCCAAACCATTATATCTAATCTTTCAAGACTCACTCACTACAGGGTCTCTACCGGATGACTGGAGAAAAGCAGAGGTGATACCTATATTTACGAAGGGATCTAGAGCAAATCTGGGGAATTATAGACCAGTGAGCCTCACATCTGTAGTTGGGAAGCTTTTAGAAGGGTTAATAAGGGACAGAATACAAGAATATGTCTATTTGAACAAGATCATAGGTAGCAGTCAACACGGATTTATGAAGGATAGGTCGTGTCAGACCAATCTAATTAGGTTTTAAGAGGAGGTTAGTAGGAACTTGGATCAGGGCAACTCAGTGGATGCAGTCTTCTTAGATTTTTCAAAGGCATTTGATACAGTGCCACATGGAAGACTAGTGAGCAAACTAAGGGATACAGGAATTGCAGTAAATATCTGCTCATGGATCGAGAGCTGGCTAAAAGACAGAAAGCAAAGGGTTGTTGTGAATGGAACATACTCCGATTGGTCTAATGTGGTAAGTGGGGTTCCTCAAGGTTCAGTATTAGGTCCTCTCCTTTTTAACATATTTATTAATGACATAGAAGTAGGACTCGAAAGTAGTGTCTCAATTTTTGCTGATGACACTAAGTTGTGCAAGGTAATAACATCAGATAAGGATGTACTTTCCCTACAAAGGGATTTGCATAAATTAGAGAAATGGGCGGCTAAATGGCAGATGAGATTTAATACAAATAAATGCAAAGTTATGCTTTAGAGAAGGAAAAATAACCATGCAATTTATAGTCTTAATGGAGCAAATCTAGGGATATCAGATATTGAAAGGGATTTGGGAGTACTAGTGGACAACCACCTAGGTAACCGCTCAAAGCCAAGCAGCAGCTGGAAAGGCAAGTAAAATATTAGCATGTATTAAGAAGGGTATAGAAGCAAGGGAAGCAAATATAATTCTGCCACTATACAAATCTCTAGTACGCCCTCATTTGGAATATGGAGTACAATTTTGGGCACCAATTCATAAAAAAGACATTTAGAGCTGGAAAAAGTACAGAGAAGGGCTACAAAACTAATAAGGGGAATGGAGGGGCTAAGTTATGAAGAAAGACTAACCAAATTAAACTGACAAGAGGACATCCTTTGAGTTTAGAGGAAAAAAGATTTCACCTTAAACAAAGAAAAGGGTTCTTCACAGTAAGGGTGGTTAATCTGTGGAATTCTCTACCAAAGGAGGTGGTGACAGCGAATTCGATAGACAACTTCAAAAAGGGGTTAGATATATTTTTGAATAAAGAGGGCATTCAAGGCTATCCTAGATAACCAGCGAAGGAATATTGATCCAGGGAGAAATTTGATCGCCAGTTTCTGGGGTCAGGGAGGAATTTTGCTTTTTTTCCCCCTTATGAGACAATTGGCAAAGTTTCAATGGGGTTTTTTTTTTTTCTGTTTGCCTTCCTCTAGATCAATTAACAATTAATAATTAATAGTCCACATTAAAAAGATCAATAGAGATCTAAAAAGGTTGAATTTGATGGAATAACTCTTTATTCATCCTCCAATACTATACTATTAATAATTATTTAATCAAAAAATGAATTAATAACTAATCCGCATATTGCAGATCAGGGGAGATCTTAACAGGTTGAACTTGATGGACTGAAAGTCTTTTTTCAACCTTAATTACTATGTTACATTAGTGGCTCTTTAATTAAATTGTTTTGAATTTGTAACTTAGAGATATATTTTTATATAGCTTGGAAACTACCAGTCTGCTTTATTGGAAGTGCTGATTATGCTATGTGTACAGGTGTATCTGTGAGAAGCAAATCCTATACTTGAATTGTATATATGTTTTTTTTTTATTATTAAAACCTTATTAGAATATAGTTGGAGATCAACATAGACCATGCACATTAAAGATTCTTGAGAATGATTTATTTTATGGTAAAAATAGTTGAAAACTGGAAAGATTTAACAGGTTCATTTGGATAATATCCATTGCGTGCTATAAATATTTTATTTCCATTTAATTATTTGTGAATGTTCCTAGCATTCAAAAGCTCTCTAAGTTATTTAAAAACTGTATATACATTGCATTAACCATTTTCTTCAAAAGTGAATAATTCCTGAGTATTGTGCTTGCTAAATGTTATACAAAATAGCTCCTCCTAAATACTAATTAGTTACTTTGATGCTCTGATTAGTATCATTATCTGTTTGTCTGTCTCTGTGTATGCCATATGTTATCATGCAGTTAGATCCCCACATCCTTATAAAGTACTCTGAGCTGAAAATTAGCAAACAGGAGCGGCTGATTAATTATTTACTGTACAATATCATGGTAAATTTAACTTTAAAGAATACTGTGTGTGTTTAGTCAGTAAGAGATACACACTTGTGAATACATTTATCTTTATGGGATAAAATAAGACCACAGTGCAATCTGACTACAAGTATTTGCTGATTTGTGCTACCACCGGGGGGTAATTTACATCAATTAGGCTCTATTGAAAATGGCAAACAAACCCCCCCAAAAATCAGCAAAAAGAATAAGCAAAACCCCTATACATGTATGTCAGCCACTGCCTCTGAGCACATTCAACATGGTTCCATACCTGCGTTAGTTTCCATGAGGAAGCTAGTAGGAACTTGGATCATGGCAACTCAGTGGATGTAGTCTTTTTGGATTTTGCAAAGGCTTTTGATGCAGTGCCACATGGGAGACTATTGTGCAAACTAGGTGATACATGAATTGCAGTAAATATCTGCTCATGGATCGAGAGCTGGCTAAAAGACAGGAAGCAAAGGGTTGTTGTAAATGGAACATACTCCGATTGAACTAATGTGGTAAGTGGGGTTCCTCAGAGTTCAGTGTTATGTCCTCTCCTTTTTAACATATTAATGATTTAGAAGCAGATCGATTGATGTGTCGCTTCATATCTGTTTGTAATTGAATCAGAAAAAAGATATACTTTCGCTGCAAATAGACTTACATAAATTAGAATTTAACACAAATAAATGTAAAGTTATGCATTTGGGAAGGAAAAATAAGCAGCAATTTATAATCTAAATGGAACAAATTTAGTGGTATCAGAGATGGAAAGGGATTTGGTCGTGCTTGTAGACAACCACCTAGGTAACAGAGCTCAATTCCAAGCAGCCTCTGCAAGTAAAATGTTAGCATGTATTAAGAAAAATCAAGAGGTTGGATATCATTTTAAATGAAAAGGGCATACAGGGTTATGTAGGATAACTAGAGATGGAATGGTATTGATCCAGGGAGTAATGTTTTGGCAATGTTTCAATTGTTTTTTTTTTTGGCCTTCCTCTGGGTCAATTACAAGTTTACTAATTACAAGGATCAAAAGGGATCTAAAACGGTTGAACTCTGAAAGTTTGAAAAAGGATGAACTAAAGGTATGCTTTCAACCTCAATTTATATATTACTATGTTATTAATCTAGTTTAACTTATGCAGGTAAATTCCCTGGCATTTTGAGATTGATTAACCTTTTGGAAGTCACACTGATATTCTACAGAATATTTCTTCTCTGTAATGCACATTAGCCTCATTGCAGCCCCCGTCGGGTAAAGCCCAGGCCTCGCTATGAGCGCCGCAGCCTCGCTGTGCGAGGGACGCAAGTGCGTTACCAACATCGCAAACGTTTCCAACACTGATAACTATTATAGTGATCCTTAGAGAAACAAAATCAGTGTGCTGTACCACTGGAAAAACATTGCCTTTTGTATGCTGTAACACCCAAAATGTGTCAAATTATGTATATAAGAAAAATATACATGTTGTGGATATTAACATTTTTTAACTGTTTCTATTATTTTTGTTTTTCAGTCTTTAGTGAAGATCAATGTAAAACTTAAGCCAATGCTGGACTCAGTGGTTGCAAATAGAGCTAAGTGGGAAGAAATGCACCAAAAACTTGCGACACAGGGAAGCACTTCCTCCAATTCCTTTCCTACTCCCGCTGCCTCTCCACAACCAGCTTTAGAGTGTCTCTTGAAGACTTAAGCTTGCAAGTCAGCTGCTGCCATGTGTGAGAGTTATCTTTAAAAGGCTGTCATAAGCTTAGCTGTTCAATTAAGTTACTGCAGCCATGCTTTTATAGATGGGATCTGTTGGTCATGGCTTGGCTTTTGCCTGGAAGCTCAGTGGATTGAAGACGAAGAAAAAAGATGAAACTGTGGTGAGAATGAAGTTGTAGTGAGGAGCCACAAGAAAATCTTGATGTCCGAGAACACTAACAGCACCCATTCAAGCTTTGCAAACTGTTTGCTGCTGCTGTGTAAAGGATGCAACACCATTTTGAAGCTGAAGTTGATGGACTACTAACTCAGCTAACACAGCGACTACAATGCACAATATAATCATTGCATATTATATAAAATGCTAAAAGTGAAAATGCATATTTTTTATTTTAGTGTTTGCTTCTCTCATATAACTTATACACTTTTTTGCCTGCCTGGTGTGTGTTTTATACCTTAAATGCTTGCATTAATCGAAACTTTCTTTGGGTGAATTATGTTTGCATCACTTTGCTCCACCTGAAAAACAAATGAAAAACTGCAACGGCAGCTCATTACCCAAAGACGAAACAAACTATGCAGAGTAATTCTATGGTGTATGATGAAAAAACATTATTTTAGTTTTTTAATA
This sequence comes from Discoglossus pictus, assembly GCA_027410445.1. Taxonomy (NCBI): domain Eukaryota; kingdom Metazoa; phylum Chordata; class Amphibia; order Anura; family Alytidae; genus Discoglossus; species Discoglossus pictus. The sequence goes on from CM050173.1 coordinate 7,745,692, forward strand.
TTTTATTTTTCAAGTTTTATGTTTGGGGTAACGTTGCCCTCAGTTACAAGAGCATTATAGCATAATTAATGAATCCTTGTGTTATCTGGATTTAACTGTATAGGTAAAGTGATGTATGTCTTGTGCTTTCCAAGATCACTTCCAGAAAGTAATGATCAAGATCGTCGTGACTGTTATTTGTCAAGTGAGGATCAATACTAAAGGGTTAGGGTAGCATCAGACTAGACTTTCACTACCTCCTTTTTCCCATTGGATTTTATGGTACAGTTTGTCCTCCTAAACTATCACAGCCATGTTGAAAAAAGGTCAAACATCACATTGATGTGTGGCCAATGACCAGTAAACCAGTTTGGTAGGTTACAATCAATAAATGTTTAAGTCTACAGTAGGTGACTCATACGGCTCATTGTCATGGCAATGGTAATTAATGATTTTCTACAGAGGTGACTGCAAATGCAACAGCCAGGTGATTTTTTTTAATTATATGCAAAACATAAAAACCTCCATCCAATGTTTGTACAAGCACAAAAAAACTTCACAGTTTACTTCCAACTATTATAATTATTTTAAAGCCATTCCATGATAACGCTTGGCATTTTGCTTATTTCGAAAATGTTAGATGTAAAAGATATCGATCAACGTTAAAGGACCACTGTATGATAAAAATGGATATGCTAAAAATATTTGAGTCTAAAAGCAAAATTAGGGTAAAAAATTGCCATGAAGCAAGTTATTAAATATAAAAAAATAATGCGTCTACTGGTACCTGGAGTTATCCATGATACTTTTGGGGATGTTTAGATTTTTGCAGAACAGAGCTTGCATTTTTTGGTGCAAGTTACCTGGATCTGAGAAAGGCAACACATTAATAAAATGAATGGAGGGGCTAAGTTATGAAGAAACACTAACCAAATGACACTTATTTTCTCTAGAAGAAAATGCCCCTAAGAAGAGATATGATTTTGTATATAAATACATCCAGGGACGATACAAAACTTTGTTAGAGAAACTTTTTGAGCCAAGAGGTTTCCAACATACAGGGTTATATAGGATAATTAGAGAAGGAGTATTGATCCAGGGAGGAGTCTGATCGCCAATATCTGGGGTCAGGAAGGAATTTTTTTCTCTTTATATAACAATTGGCAAAGATTCACTTTTCTTTTTTTGTTTACCTCCTCTGGATCAATTAACAATGAATCTGAATATTACAAGGATCAGAGGAGATCAAAATTTGAACTTGATGGACTAAATGTCTTTTTTTAAACCTCAATTTTTATGTTACTGTCACTGAAGAAGAAATAAGTATGTGTCAAATATCAAATAGACCAATGATTTAACAGATCTCTCCCCTATGCCTCCCCTCACCCCACTGCTCTGGAGACGACACAAGTTGGGCCAGATGGAAGTATATAGAATATAGAATCTTAGAGCCCGATTCAGTTGAGCAATCGTAAGTTACCGGAGCCTGTAAGTTAATTTGCTATTCAATTGGCGTCTTTTTGCGGGCTCCAAACGGTTTCCAGCCTAAAAACTTTGCGGTGGTTAAACCCAGAACTTACAGCCTCCCTTAGATCTTTCACTTCCGCGAGTTACGATGGCCAAAATCGCAAATTGCTATTCAATTGCTCCAATTCCCCAAGACTGCAAATGGTTTCACACCCGTAAACGGCAAATGTAGGAGAAAATCCTACGAGTGCTAAAGAGGACCCGCAAAGGGGTGTAACCCCTGTCCTCAGCACTGTAAAATGCACAAAAAATCAATACTGCACTGTAAATGACGGGGAAAGCGATGAAAGGCATTAGAATTAATTGCACAACAGTCTCAAGCCCGCAAATCGGCAGTAACAAAAAAAATATTTTTACGTTTCATTTCGGGGTTATATCGATCTTGGGAATCAATGAGTTAATAAATATCAGGCCACCCATATGGACTAGAACAGTATTGGCATTCATATTTATAATTTTGTATTTTGAGGTTTGCGAGTCCCATTGCATATTTGTAGCGGAGAGGCAATATTCCCCAGGTTATCTCCGCTTATAATCCCAGTGAGGCTCAGGAACAAGTAAATGGTAAATCCACAGGAAAGGTTTCCAACAGGTAAAATCATAGCAATATCCCAACCGCAATCCCAATAACTGGACGACACACAGTTTCAGGAGCAGAACTACATCTTTAATGACAGGGAATCTCCTTTTATGCCATGGTGCCCTCTGAAGGGCTACACCCACATAATTATCACAGCCAATTATCTACATGGTTCAACCCCCACGTCTCCTCCCCTCAGATAACAGGTAACACAATTAAAACAGACCCAATTTTAACCACATTCTGGATGTACCCCAAATACAGGGGGTACACCTTTAAGTCCCACACCATTCAATAGCTCTCACCCAGGGGAACAACATATACAAAAATGGCATGAATCAGACCAGGGGTTCAAAAGTTAGTAAAAGTATGTTTTTACACATAACACACAGACATTGCACATATCCCCCATACAATACACATATAGGACAATAGGTGAGTCACACCTCCCTGGCAACTTGGATACAATCAGACATTAATTAGATCATTCTTCTTTGTTCTTATCAAAGAATGAAAACACTTTGGAAAATGCAAGGATCCTTTACAACTTTCTTATCTCTTGAGGCTCTGTAATAGGATTATCTATTAGCCTAGGTCTGCAAAAGTCTGGCTAATATTCTACAGAGCATAAACCCAACATACATTTCTTTTAACACAAGTACAACATACAGTTATGCGAATGCAGCTTATTCACAGTAAATTGCAGGACAGCCCAGTGCCATCCGCTACACTGCTCCCCCTTGCCCACAGGCCGGCATACACAGTCTGATCCACCACGGATCGGCTTGGGGATGTCCGGGGACTCACGGATCATTTTTCCAGGTCAGTTTGTCTTGACAACCCGTCGGCATTCCCATTCTGTTTACCCGGGCGGTACTGGATATTAAAGTCAAAAGGCTGCAGCGCCAAACTTCAGCGCAGCAGCCTGGCATTGTCCCCAGCCACCCGGTTTAGCCATACCAGCGGGTTGTGATCCGTGAGTAATGAAAAGGGCTGTCCATATAAATACGGCTGCAGTTTCTTTAAGGCCCACACCACAGCCAGGCATTCCTTCTCGATGGCGGCGTAGCTTACTTCTCGAGGTAACAGCTTGCGACTGATGTAAGCCACGGGATGTTCTCCGCCATCGGCCCCGACTTGGCTCAGTACTGCTCCCAATCCGAACACAGAAGCGTCTGAACCTCCGGGAGTGTGTTGTAGTCCTGGGTGCGGGCCTGTTGTCGGGTGACCACAGGGTACACTTCTCCTGTGGTGGTGGTCTGGGGCTCAAAAGCAGACGTGAGCCTCCCCAGATCGTTCCCCAATAAAACCTCCGCTGGTAACTGCGGCATCAACCCCACCTCCACATGCCCTGCCCCCGCTCCCCAATGCAAATGAACCCTTGCAGTGGGTAGCCGGTATACTGCTCCCCCGGCTACCCTGACGACCACAGTCTTGTTAAGTTTAGCCTGATCTGAAACCAGGTCACTTTTTACCAAGGTGATGGTAGCCCCTGAGTCTCGCAGCCCTTGGACCGCTTTACCCTCCAGGTATACAGTCTGCCTGTGATGCTGCCGATTATCAGCATTGGCCTGGACTGGATCTGCCTCGTGCAGCACCTCCCATTGTTCCACGGTTGTAATGGGAACAGCTGAACCATATGGCGTGGCTACTACGTCCTGGTAGTGGTGGGCTGCGGCTGCTCTCGGTGGTTGTGGTGGGCCTGGAAGTATCCAGGTGGACCGGTCTCGCAGCTGGGGACATTCCCTTTTATAGTGTCCCCATTTCTGGCAGTGGTGACAGGGGCCAGAAGCGGGCTGGCGGAAACGTGGCTGTGCAGCGGGCGGTGGTGGTGGTGGCCCTGGACGTATCCAGGTGGACCGGTCTCGCAGCTGGGGACATTCCCTTTTATAGTGTCCCCATGTCTGGCAGTGGTGACAGGGGCCAGAAGCGGGCTGGCGGAAACGTGGCTGTGCAGCGGGCGGTGGTGGTGGTGGCAGTGTTCTCGGTGGGGCTGGGGTGTAGCTGGTTCCCCCAAAGGTTTTAAAAGGAGTCTCTGGTGTTACAGGTTTTTGCTGCCTGCGTGCATCTAGGTACTCATCTGCCTTCCTGGCAGCTTCGGTGACGGAGGTAGGGTTTCGGTCTCTTACCCACTCTTGTACCTCGCCAGTTACTCCCTCATAAAACTGCTCCAGCAGCATCATCTGTATCACATCCTCCATGGACCGTGCCTTGCTCGCTTGTACCCACCCAAGTGCTGCCCTTTGTAGCCTGCATGCCCACTCTGCGTGTGAGTCTTTTTCCACCTTCTTTAAGTCCCTGAATCTCCGCCGGTATGCTTCTGGTGTTATAGCATACCTGGCCAGAATAATTTCCTTTACTTTGTTATAGTTCCTTATTTCCTCATTAGGTACAGTACGATATGCCTCGGCTGCCCTCCCAGTTAGCTTTCCTGCCAAAATCGGTACCCAGTCCTCTGTGCTGATTCTATGCAGGGCACACAGTCTTTCAAAATCCTGCAGGAAAGCGTCTATATCTTCCTCTGCCTCCACATACGTTTTAAAAGCCTGGTATGGTATCTTAGGCTTACCTTCATGTGGCATATTTATTGCAGAGCTGCGTTCTGGGGCTGTTTGTTTCCTCAACATGAATTCCTGGACTTCTGTCATGGTCCTTGAAATAATTTCTGTTGAAGGTTGTTCCCCATAAAAAGACAGCCGAAATTGTACCTGCCTCCGGAACTCCACTTGTTCCGAATTTTCTCCTGAATCCCCCTGTTCGGGAACCGAATCTCCATCCATTCGGTACTCCTCCATCAGCTTAGTAATGAGTACCGCTTTCTTCTTATTGCTGGCTTGTATACCCCTTGCCTCCAGGAGGTCTTTTAGCGTGGAGCGTTTTTAGTGTGGCAAAAGCAATCTCCATCCGTACTCCATTTATGCTTGTTCCTCTGTGAGTCTGGATCCCAGCGCTGCCAACCAATGTAGCGGAGAGGCAATATTCCCCAGGTTATCTCCGCTTATAATCCCAGTGAGGCTCAGGAACAAGTAAATGGTAAATCCACAGGAAAGGTTTCCAACAGGTAAAATCATAGCAATATCCCAACCGCAATCCCAATAACTGGACGACACACAGTTTCAGGAGCAGAACTACATCTTTAATGACAGGGAATCTCCTTTTATGCCATGGTGCCCTCTGAAGGGCTACACCCACATAATTATCACAGCCAATTATCTACATGGTTCAACCCCCACGTCTCCTCCCCTCAGATAACAGGTAACACAATTAAAACAGACCCAATTTTAACCACATTCTGGATGTACCCCAAATACAGGGGGTACACCTTTAAGTCCCACACCATTCAATAGCTCTCACCCAGGGGAACAACATATACAAAAATGGCATGAATCAGACCAGGGGTTCAAAAGTTAGTAAAAGTATGTTTTTACACATAACACACAGACATTGCACATATCCCCCATACAATACACATATAGGACAATAGGTGAGTCACACCTCCCTGGCAACTTGGATACAATCAGACATTAATTAGATCATTCTTCTTTGTTCTTATCAAAGAATGAAAACACTTTGGAAAATGCAAGGATCCTTTACAACTTTCTTATCTCTTGAGGCTCTGTAATAGGATTATCTATTAGCCTAGGTCTGCAAAAGTCTGGATAATATTCTACAGAGCATAAACCCAACATACATTTCTTTTAACACAAGTACAACATACAGTTATGCGAATGCAGCTTATTCACAGTAAATTGCAGGACAGCCCAGTGCCATCCGCTACAATATTGAACCCCCAAACCTAATTGATTAACACGTAACCTCCATGATTTACTGCCGTAAGGAGGGTGGTCTCATTTTATATTGTTTCGAAATGGGAGGTTACGGTCTTGCATAACTGATCATATTCCCGCCCTAAATTGCTACTGATGAGTGCATGGCTTATGGAGTCGGCTTTCGGCCCGTAACTTGCTGGCTCCTTCAATTGAATAGCACCAGAATCGGAGAGGAACAGGAGCCAGCAGGACGCCTGCAGACATACAGCCACTATCCCGCGAGATGCAGGCTGGCAATTGAATCGGGCTCTTAGTCTGGACTACATAAGTTGGGCAAGATGGAAGTATATAGAATATAGAATCTTAGTCAGGACTACACAAATAGGGCAAGATGGAAGTATATAGAATCTGAGTCTGGACTACATAAGTTGGGCAAGATGGAAGTTAATAGAATATAAAATCTTAGTCGGGACTAAACAAGTTGGGCAAGATGGAAGTATATAGAATCTTATTCTGGACTACATAAGTTGGCCAAGATGGGAGTTAATAGAATATAGAATCTTAGTCAGGACTACACAAATAGGGCAAGATGGAAGTATATAGAATCTGAGTCTGGACTACATAAGTTGGGCAAGATGGAAGTTAATAGAATATAGAATCTTAGTCTGGACTACATAAGTTGGGCAAGATGGAAGATAATAGACTACACAGGTTGGGCAAGATGGAAGTATTCTGAATTTAGAGTCTTAGTCTTACACAACTGCTAATCTTGTTATTTTATATACTTAATTCACAAGTATGTGACATTTTTCTAAAAAATACAGTGGTCTTTTGAATGTTTTTTCTCCACTAGCCACTCTTATCTGAGACACGTAAATATAGAATGGCAAATTAATAAGACATGGATTTATTACCCAGGTTGCAGGCTGTTATAACCCTTGTAATCTAGAGTCAATCTGAAGAGATATATGAACCTCAGTAGGATTTATCCTCCTAACAGTAAGGTTGCATATTATAATATTCACAAAAATATAAGCATTTTGACAACCATATGTTGCCTGTCTAAATTATTATTCATTTTAATATGAGACAGTCGGGTTCCAAAGTGTCCATATCTCATGAGGTTTTCCATATTTCGTATTCTCTTTCCTTTATTGGATTGACTTCACTGTTGCCCATGGCAACGCCCAGTGATGATAATAGCATTGCAGTTTGCTTTGCACTGGATTCGTGGCAATGTCAACCATCAATCAATTTGCTCTTTGTAATTGCCTCCATCTATTTTTCCTGTCCAACAGTATCTCAGCTTCTTGTGGGTCAAATTCAAAAACTGTTGACTAACATTTTAGTTCTGTTCATCGTCATTGACAAATCAGTGGTATAGAATCCAGGTATTTATAGTCGGGATGCATAAAAATGACTTGCCGATAAAATATAAATATACATTGAATTTCATGTGTGCAGTCAGTGAACAAGATGTTTTCTTTATTATTTTTTTTATTTTATTTATCATACATATATAGGCTGGGACAAAACAGACGTTCCAAGTGTCGTGTAATTTAAAACAAGCAAAGCAATTTTTCAGTGTAATGATTGCTAATTGGAGTCTGCACGCATTGTTTTCAGTCTAAAACTAGCTAAGATAATCTAAACACCTGCAAAACCAAGGGAGTAATAAGCTCAATTAGCCTAAACACTCTGAACATGCTTGGAATCTTTAGGTAATTAGCCATAGGCCTTAGAAAACAATGCATGTAGACCCCCGGGTGCAATTAAGAAGTATTATCAGATAAGGGGCCAAGTTTTAGATTTAAATTTACATATGGCAGAGAAATAACAAATATATAAGGAAATATAGGTTAGACGGTGAAAAGGGTCCAAAAACTTTATCTGTATGAACATGTTTAGGAAATTCAAATATTTGGTATTTAGAGAAATAAAGTAAATAAAATGGATCCTCGACTATATTACACCGATAATATGCTAAACAGAGTGAGCGGTTTTTGTATGCATAATTGCAGAGCCATTGGTTGCATATTTTAAAACTAACTGAAACTGCAGAAAAAGTTCAGGAAACTCGAAGACCATGAGTTTAATACAAAACAATTCTAAATACTGGATAACGTCTTCAAGCACTTCCAAAGACAAACTATGCAAACAATTAGATGATACAAGTGTAGGTCACAGCTATGCCTATCAAAAAACTTAAGTTGTGTTTATCATTAGTTATATAACTATATGTAACTGCTTGATGATAATCTATAATATTGACTATTTTTCTTTAAAAAGACTGTCACTCCAAACTCAAGTTGCTTTTTAGGTTATTCTTAAAGAGCATGAAAAAAGTGGCTGTACGTTGTATTAGTCATTTTACTAAAGTAGGCCATTCCTGAATATTCAATATTATTGTTTTGCTGCATTTTTATGCAAATAGTGAATACTAGTTAGCTACTTTGATGTACTTGTCTGTCATTGTGGTGGCCAAAACAATGGGGTCATGTAATGGAGTCATAGGTTAGCTGCAAAAACAATGCAGCATTTTTCAAGAATGGTATACTGTAGAGAAAAAAGGCTAGTAGAATGTATACTCAGTTTTTCATGCTCTTTAGGATAAAGCCAACTTCTTCATGTTGGGGTGACCATGTCCCTTTAAATGTAGCAGTTGCTATAAAGTACTGTATATACTCGAGTATAAGCCGACCCGAGTATAAGCCAAGGCACCTATTTTACCACAAAATACTGGGTAAAATGAGTGACTCAAGTATAAGCCGAGGGTGGGAAATGTGCTGCCCCCTGTGTCCCACTTGTGCCCTCTGTGTCCCCCTCTCTCTCCCGTGTCTCTTCTCCCGTCTCCCTTCCCTGTGACTCTTCCCCCCTCCCTTATCACCCTCCTCAACTGCCCACCTTATTCTCAACCTCCCTTCTCAACCCCACTCCTCATCCTCAACCTCCCTCCTCATCCTCAACCTCCCTCCTCAAACCCCTCATCCTCAACCCCCCTATCCTCAACCTCAACCCCCCTCCATAACCTCAACCTCCCTCCTCATCCTCAACCTCCCTCCTCATCCTCAACCCCCTCCTCAACCTCCCTCCTCATCCTCCCTCCTCACCCCCATCCTCAACCCCACCTCAACCTCACTCCTCAACCCCCCATCCTCATCCTCCCCCCTCAACCCCCCACCCTTATCCTCAACCCCCCATCCTCATCCTCAACCCCCCCATACTCAACCCCCACCCCCTCCTCAACCTCAAACCCCTCCTCGACCTCCCTCCTCATCCTCAACCTCCCTCCTCAACCCCCCCATCCTCAACACCCCATCCTTGCTTTTATCTATTAGTCGAGGGTAGGGTAGGAGGGAAGAGGGATACCTGCACTGCTTTCCAGAAATATAACCCTCTCACACTAATTACTTCCACCAAATGGTCATGGATGCCTCTAGTGTCTAGCAAAGGCATCAAAATGTTGTTTTCTGCTAATCAATAATGAACTTTATGGCTTTTTCCTTGCTTAATTACACTTAATTAGACAGAAAGCTTTCATGTGTATTTTTTTCATTATACGGTGGTCCCTTACACAACTAAGTGTATTTATACACACACATACTTTTTATTATTTTTATTTATTATCAGTTCAGCTTTTATTACTCTGTTCTAGACACCAGATGACAACTATATATCAACATGACTGAGAATCTGAATCACCGATATAAATATTCAGCACCACAGAGACTTTTAAGAAAGTGGTGCCATCTTGTCTTACTAGTACCACACTCCTATTCACCTAAAAGTATTAACAAACTATATTTTGGACATATTACACATCTTCTAAGGTACACAGGGACAATTGTAGGGTGGCATAATCTCTACTGTTTATTCAACTTCTCAGAGTCTATGCTATTCTTTTTGAGTCTTTTAGGAGTTCCTTAAGTAATTTGAGGCTCATCTCAGCTCCTTACATGATTTAGGGAAGATGACACCTTTGTAACATGTATGACATGAATTAATGTTTGTCTATTTCCAAATCGTACTTATATTTATGCATTAAGAATATGTTTTTTGCATACCTTACTCCCAGCTTTATACCTTCCACACTACACGCTCCTTTTCTTGAGGAAAGTTACAGGGAATATAAATATTTTTGTTTCATAACCATGGAACAGTAAGAAAGCCAGACGGATTTAGAAACTAGCCAATAAGAAATAACAAAAGACCAAGAAAAGTAAGTCGAGTTTTTCTCAGGTATAAGAAAGCAGTATATGGTCTTGAGATTTTCTAACGTTATTAATTTTACACAATTTCTGATGCACTACTTGTTTTGTATTCAATATTTATTGTTGAAGCCACTTTTATTAAGCTCACAAAACTTTAATTACTGCAACCAGCAGTGCCTAGTAGATTTAGAAATCAAATTATCAGTAGTATAGTGTTGTGAATTATATCACATTATATTTAAATTTTGGAGTCGTTGCTTTTGTCCTAATAAAAGTAGCCACAGCAGGATTTTTCTACGACGCTGATCTCCCCCCTCCCCACACCACGTACGAATTTACATAAAAAAATCATAGTAATGGCTCTTTAAACGTAGGCACCTCTGAGTTTGATAGTGCAGATAGATGGTCGTGGAACGTTGCATGTTGCATATGTAAATTGGTAGCAACAGTGTGATCTTCAGTGCTAAGTATTGGAGCAACTGAACCATGAGGGTGCATAGGCTAATTCCAGGGACGCACTATTAAATCTTACATGCTTGTGCTGCTTGAGTTGACCTTTTTTTGTTTTTCCCCTAGTTAGTTTGGTTTATGACCCTTAAAATTTAGTTTGAATGTATGTTCAATTCCGCATGTTGGACACTGCATCTTCTAATCTTCTAGTTCTGTAACAATATTGTTGTAACCCTTGTTTATGGATATTTGAGCGTATATATTTCTATGCTGTATGCACATACACAACGTGCGTTCATACATATTTAGTATGTACTTATTTTCCCATGTAACATGATTTACAGCCACAGTATAGTTTGTTCCTATAATCGTCTTGTTTTGTTTTTTATCCTTTCTGTAGGTTAAATCCACCACCAGTCCTGTTTTGTTGTTAAATTCAGTCTTGTTTTTAAAGAGCATGTTTTGAAAATGACCTTTTTTGGGTATGTTTTGTTTTTTTCTCACAGAAATAAAGGAGGAAAATCACTTCACAGTATTTTGTCTGGTCTGCCATTTATCTGTGCTTTGTATGTATATGTGGACTGTGGTGCAAAATACCAATCGGGTAACATTTATCAAAGTGGGTTTAAAACAATTCAGTTAAATATCCCCACTCCATAGATTTTTTTAGAGCTAAATATCCCCACTTAATAAATAGGCTACACAGGCCTCATTCAATTGAGCAATTGTAAGTTACGGGCTCCCGTATTTTTGCGAGCTGCAAACGGTCTATGTGTTACGGGCTTGAAATCCTTGTGGTTGTTTCAACCGTAACTTACGCCCTATCTAAGCCTTTGATCTTTCGCTTCCCCAAGAGTTACTATTGCTAAAATCGCAAATCGATATTCAATTGATACAATTCCGCAAGCCCGCAAATGTTTTCACACCCGTAAACGGCAAACATAGAAGAAAATCATATGTGTACCAGATAGGACCCGCAAAGGGGTTAAAGACATGTCCGTAGCACTGAAAATGCAAATAAAAAATCAATACTGCACTTTTAAATACGGATGAAAGACATTATTATTAATTCCACAACAGTCTCAAGCTCGCAAATAGCCAACCAAAAATATATATATTTTTAATGTTTCAATTCAGGGTTATATCGATCGCGGGTATCAATGAGTTAATACATATCAGGCTCCCCCCATGAACAGTATCGGCATCTATTTTTATTATTTTATATTTTGCATTTTTGCGAGTCCCATCGCATGTCGCATCTCTAAACCTTAATTGATTGACATGTTGCCTCCGTGTTTTTCTGCCATAATGATGACAGTCTCATTTTCTATTGGCTGTTTAAAAATGGGAAGTTAAGGCCTTGCTTAATTAATCATGTACCCGCCCTGTACCGCTACGTACGAGCGCATGGTTTATGGTTTCGACTTTCGGGCCATAACTTGCGGGCTTGTTCAATTGAATTGCACCGTATTTGTAGCAGAGTGCAAGCCCGAAGCACGCCCACAGACCTAGGGCATGTACACCGCAAGATGTGGTCTTATAATTGAATGAGGCTCCATATGTTTAACTCTACTTCTTCCTGCTTATCTCCACTTTTGATACTGTTTGATAAATTTACCCAAATGGGCTCTAAGAATATTTCACATTAATGTTATTTGCGGGCCTGTTGAGTAAAACAATATTAATATGTATCTGTATATTGCAGTATATAGTGATAGGGTTTTTTTTGGACCTACATTTGATTTGGAATGACAAGCTTTTGAGAGTTGCAGAAGAATTACTGATGATGGTAAGCAAGGGCATTGTAAGACAGAGCAGCAGCGAGTGTGACAGGATGCGTACATCATAAATTATCAGTGAAGTTTGGGAGTCTACACACAAGTTTGAGATAAGAGGAAAGATAGGGGTTATTAGCTAGGCCCATAAATATCTCCACGTATTAAGGAGTTGGAAAACAACAATAAAACATAAGAATAACTGATTTCATTGAGCTTTCTGATAGAATGTTGGTTATTTAACCCCATTTGGAAACCATTTGCGCAGAATGATCCCTCAATTCAAAATCAAAATATTGAGAGGGAATTTCAAAAACATCCAGGAGAGAAAAATACCTGAAATACAGATGATCACATTCTTTAACACGAAATATACAGGACTTAACATTGACTTAGGTTTTCTAGCACATTATCAAAATTTCTACCATTTTGCCCATAAAATTGTAGGAAATCCAAATAACATGTCAGCTACTTCAACGCTGTATAATAACAATGGATTAATCAGTGTAAGAATATGCATACAATCCTTCACCAACCACAAGTTTTTCCATTTTACCTTGTGGGCTATAGGTAAATTTATATTTATTTCAATAGTAAAAGTTTTTTTGTCATTTTTAGGTTCCAGATATTACAACCAATAATAAAATAGGTAGGATATCTAGGGAATAATCCAATGCCAGTATTTGAGATGAGGAAGGTATTTATTACCTTAATGTATGCTACTTTTATATATTATAAATGTTCTTTACCTATGTTTGTTACTACGATGTATGTATTTTGTAAGAAATGGGTATTCCACAACAATCATTTAGTGTATGGTGAGCACTAGAGTGAGAAAAGCTCTCCACCATACAGAGTACAGAAAATGAATAATACATTAATAAGGCCATTTACATGTCTAAAAGGCGGGGACATGCAAATGAGAATACAATGCACCTCACTCTTTTAATCCAAAAATAGCAACTTTATACATTGCTCCCTTAAATCCTATGCCCGCCGTATTAAACAGCTTTCAAGCAAAGCACCGGGTTGGATTTTACACAAACCAAGAATCACTCATATACACGCCTGTTTCAAGCATTTGGCTATCATCAGTATGAGGTCGATTCTGGTTTGTGCAATAGATTTTGTAGGATTGGGTATTCCACAACAATCATTTAGTGTATGGTGAGCACTAAGAAATGGGAAATAGTTCAGTGAGAGCAACGAACCCCAATTTTATTCACGCGCCATATTTCATCTCATCTATTGCAGCCACTATTAACTAACCTTCCCTTCATCAGACTACTTGCACTTTAATCTGTCTGTAATGGGGTGCCACCAGTCTCATGGATGTCACCGTTCATGATCTGCTAAAAAGCTTGATAACTTACATTTAATTTGGCTTACCCTGTCTTATGGTTATCTGCATACACACATGTTCTGCCAATCTTCTCCTGATGCCAAGCACCAGTGGCATTGTGGGAAAATACATCCCAGGATGTTTTTTCTTATTTCCTTGTAACCAACAGACCATGTGGTTGGGGTGAAATAAGGAATTGCTGGAGGAGGAGGAGAAAGCAGTTGAAAGAAAAAGGAGATGTCAGGAGTATTTATTAGATAATTGGATTATATTTTAATTGACACCACTCCCCTTCCCCCTCACATATACCTCTCTACAATTCAAATGGTGAAAGAGGGACACATATTCTTGAAATAAAAGTATGTGTTATTAGGTAGTGTTACGAGCATTTTGTGTGATATTTAAGTACTTACAGCCTTATTAAACTGCGATTCGGCCAATTGAATAAGGCTCTATATAGGCACAGAGCATATTTTTTTGCAGAAGTTTTTAGTTATCCAAAAGCAAGGTCTTCACTAACTAAAAACCTCTGTAAAAAATATGTTCTGTGCTTATATAGAGCCCTATTCAATTGGCTGAATCGCAGTTTAATAAGGCTGATAATATGTGTTCAGAGTTCCATAAAGATAAATATTCTGCCTAATGGACACTCCAGGTTTAAATCTATCTCCTAAACTTTGAGACAAAAGAACAGGAGTGACATGGTAAAGGCCGGAAAAACAGGGTTTTATTATTATTATTATTATTTCCTTTATGTAACACGCCAACATATTTGCTCTTCAATGTGGATCTTTCCTTCATAAAAGTCACATTTGGGTGGTTAAGAGTGACAGGGGTATAATTATTATTATTATATAACGAGGGACAGTCCCACCAAAAGAGGGCCAGTTGGAAGACATGCCCCAGACAAAGGCAGCTTGCATCAATAGATACAATCACTGCTCTCCAGAAACACTCTCACAAAGACACCTTCCATTAATTGCCTTAGCGGTAATCCACAAGAGTGGCTCGGGGATAATTTTCAGTACCTAAAGCGGCAACCCTGAGCCACTCTCAGGATCACACGCATCCATCTTCCATTCCCGCGAGCGTAGGTGACGCAGGTGGGAGGAACAAGGCGGTCTGGCCTCGTCAGCACCCCCAAGTGTACCGCTTTAACACTTGGGGGCACTGACACGGCTAGACCACCAGGGAGGTTAAGGTATCATTGATGCCTCCAGGATCCAGCAGACACATCAACATATTGTACAGACATCCTTCATCATGGCTCATAAAAGGTGATACGTCACTATTTTAAACTGTGTCCTGGTAGCTATACAGAAAGTAAGCTCGGCATTAACAGTTTGTTATTTCCCAATTCATAACCTAATGTTTTCTTGCCAACCCAGCCAAAATAGGCATTCGATACATCTCTTACTTTGATGGCAGACCCAAAAGGGTTAACGCTAAACTGGGCAATACACATCAACCCAGCTTCCTATGCCAATGTCAACCTGGAGTTTGTACATTTGTTCATTGATTTGCTTTGGGAACCAAGTACATCCCATCTGTCTCTGCAAAATGTTATGTTTCCAAGCCAGTTCAATGCAGGCAAATTGAGGAAGAAACTTCAGCAAAAACTGTACAAACTCACCCCATATGCCCTGTTTTTGCCGTATTACAATTTCTGTCCTGGCAGAGGATGCAGAAGAAGTAAAATTTACATGGCGTCACTGTAGGACAAAATTGTCTCTCTCTTTCTAAAGGGTACTTATTCATATATTTACAGCAGACTTGAGGGTAGGATTATACAGTATGTATATATAATATTATACAGCCTGTTCCTACACACATAAAAAGCCAATTCCCTTTAGATTGTTAATTAACTCATGAATGTAGTTAGCTATGGGGTCAGCATGATTATGTAGATAAAACGAATGGTAATGTGGATGTTGCTACAGGCCATGGCAATAATGACAGATGGAATATTGCTCAGGAGTTGCGCTCACTAAACGTAAGGATGGCACAGTGGACGGTAAAGTACTTTTCATATCAAATTTTTTGTTGTTTTTATCCTCTGAAATTTTATAGAAAAGTATAGTTTTAACTTTTTGGCATCGCAACAAGGACGAATGGATTAGAGAGAGATACCAGCAAGTGACCTGAGTTATTTTAAAGCAGATTTGTTTGTTTTTTATATAGTAATAAAAGGGCCGCCATAATGGTCCAGCCTTTATAACTTTGAGTAGTAAAGATAAGTATAAATAACGTTTCAATGTATTGTGGGAAAAAAATGTTGAGAGGAGCTTTCAGCTGAAGATCTTCTCAACTTTTCCAAACTTTGATACCGTGTGGAGCTTATTTCTCTACACTCTGCCACCAATGTGGCAATGGAAATGAAGAAAATGCAGGCAATATGCGTCACACTCTGCCCCAGTTTGTAAAACATGAGAACAGCCCCAATCACAAAAGATAAACTTTATTATTAAAATAAATTAAAAATAATCTATTTATACTTTACTACTACCAGATTAATATACAGTGGATTTAAAAAGTCTACACACCCCTGTTAAAATGTCAGGTTTCTGTGCTGTAAAAAAATTAGACAAAGATAAATAATTTCAGAACTTTTTCCACCTTTAATGTGGCCTATACACTGTACAAATCAATTGAAAAACAAACTGAAATCTTTTAGGTGTAGGGAAGAAAAATAAAAAATAAAAATAATGTGGTTGCATAAATCTGCACACCCTCTTATAACTGGGGATGTAGCTGTGTTCAGAATTAAGCAATCACATTCCAAATCGTGTTAAATAGGAGTCGGCATACACCTGCCATCATTTAAAGTGCCTCTGATTAACCCCAAATAAAGTTCAGCTGCTCTAGTTAGTCTTTCCTGAAATTTTCTTAGTCGCATCCCACAGCAAAAGCCATGGTCCAAAGAGAGCTTCCAAAGCATCAGAGGGATCTCATTGTTAAAAGGTATCAGTCAGGAGAAGGGTACAAAAGAATTTTCAAGTTATTAGATATACCATGGAACACAGTGAAGACAGTCATCATCAAATGGAGAAAATATGGCACAACAGTGACATTACCAAGAACTGGAGCTCCCTCCAAAATTGATGAAAAGACGAGAAGAAAACTGGTCTGGGAAGCTACCAAGAGGCCTACAGCAACATTAAAGGAGCTGCAGGAATATCTGGCAAGTACTGGCTGTGTGGTACATGTGACAATAATCTCCCGTATTCTTCATATGTCTGGGCTATGGGGTAAAGTGGCAAGACAAAAGCCTTTTCTTACAAAGAAAAACATCCAAGCCAGGCTACATTTTGCAAAAACACATCCGAAGTCTCCCAAAAGCACGTGGGAAAAGGTGTTATGGTCTGATGAAACCAAGGTTAAACTTTTTGGCCATAATTCCAAAAGATATGTTTGTGCAAAAACAACACTGCACATCACCAAAAGAACACCATACCCACAGTGAAGCATGGTGGTGGCAGCATCATGCTTTGGGGCTGTTTTTCTTCAGCTGGAACTGGGGCCTTAGTTAAGATAGAGGGATTTATGAACAGTTCCAAATACCAGTCAACATTGGCACAAAACCTTCAGGCTTCTGAACATGAAGAGGAACTTCATCTTTCAGCATGACAACGACCCAAAGCATACATCCAAATCAACAAAGGAATGGCTTCACTAGAATAAGATTAACGTTTTGTAATGGCCCAGCCAGAGCCCAGACCTGAATCTGATTGAAAATCTGTGGGATGTTCGGAAGAGGGCTGTGCACAGGAGATGCCCTTGCAATCTGACAGATTTGGAGTGTTTTTGCAAAGAAGAGTGGGCAAATCTTGCCAAGTCAAAATGTGCCATGCTGATAGACTCATACCCAAAAAGACTAAGTGCTGTAATAAAATCAAAAGGTGCTTCAACAAAGTATTAGTTTAAGGGTGTGCAGACTTATGCAACCATATTATTTTATTTTTATATTTTTTTTTCCCTCTACCTAAAAGATTTCAGTTTGTTTTTAAATTGAGTTGTACAGTTTATAGGTCACATTAAAGGTGGAAAAAGTTCTGAAATGATTTATCTTTGTCTCATTTTTTTACAGCACAGAAACCTGACTTTTAACAGGGGTGTGTAGACTTTTTATATCCACTGTACCCGTCCTAGAGAAAAGTGAGAATAAAGTGATTAATTAGTAAACAAACTAGGAAAATATTATAGACAAAATATGTTTCCTTACAGTTATGCTCTTTGATGACAGGAAGTTTCTAGAACTTTTTAATGCTATGGTTTTAGAAAGTGTTGCTGCTTATACCATTATTGGTGGAATCTTGCTCCCACATGAGCAGTTGGGTCTTTTTTATGCATCAATGTCAATGTTTCTATAAGTCATTATCGGAGATTCCCAGATCCAAGAATAAGACTCTCCATTGCCATAATGGGCACCTATGTAATTCTCTGCAAAATTAATTATGTGTGCCGTAGCAGCACAGTAAATCCTATATAGCTATGTTAATCCCCCATCCCTAAAACATTGCGAGAGAACTGCTCTGGGTCACTGCTACGAGTGAACTTCATGACAAAGACAAAAAGCAAGGCAAAAATCTCCATTGAGTTTTGCACTGACAATAAATTACGAGTTACTCTGTGACACTCTGACACCAAAACCCCATGCTAATAAGATGTTATGGCTCACTCGCAAACCAGGGCACTGCCGTAACTGCAAAGCCAGAAGAAAGATTTAAATTACCAAAGACCACTCATAAGTTGTTTTCAAACTCTTGCGGAGTCTCCCAGAAGCATTTAAAGTGACAGTATAGCACAAAAAGCACTACAAAATGATAAAATGTCAACATACATTATTTGACACTTAACAATCAGATATCAACATACTGTATGTGTAATTAAAAAATATAATATGTCAGTATTAAGCCCATTTTATGATCCAAAATCCAGGGTAACACACAACCCAGTACTCAAGGGGTTAATACACATCACAAAACCACATTGCCTAGGAACAAATTATCTGATACTTAGTATATAAATATATCATATTTCAAAACAAAATAAACACATCTTTATTTATTGAAGCTATAAATACAATTGTCACATCTTTTTAATATAAAAATATATTAATACATTAAAAAACTATTTCTTTATATATATCGCAATTGTTTCCTTGCCGAAGCCTACTTACAGCACTTATTCCAGCACTTCACACTCCTTATAAGATTTATGACGTTCACATTTCCTATTGGCTCCTAGGGCCGTCTAATCCCTAAAGCTTGGTTTGGCTACTCCCTGTGCAGAAATCTTTTGCGGCTACAGAGCAGGATTTGTGGCTGTAAGCCGACTGCTGTAATCTGGGCGAGTGAATGATTTGAATTAGTGTAGAACTGCATTCCCCTAAATTAGAACCCCAGATTAGCATAGGGCCCGAAGACAGGATATACAGCTGTGCCTTAAGTGAACAAAACATTTACATTAGTGTAGACCTTGGGGAACAAAGCTCCCACAGTCGATTTACGCAATGCCCTAACTTAGAGCACGTGATTTACATGTATGCCAATGTTTGTAACACATTCTACAGTAATATATTTCAGGTACATGAAAAAGTCATTGTAAACGTAATAGTGCAGGGAATGAAAACAAATTCACAAGAAGACTCAGAAATACTAAAGGTAAGTACATAAGAAAATTAAATATTGGTGGTTGTTAACATTTAGCACTAACAGTATAGTGATATGTTGATAAAATGTTCCTTCAACCTAGGCCATGGATTTTATTCCACTACAATACATTAATAGATACTATGAAAGTATGCTAGAGAAGAGCAATTAAGTGCAAAAATGCAATATGTGATCTGATTTAAAACATATTATTGAATAGACTTGGAGCATTACTGAACCTAATTATGACCATAACACATAGATACTATGACAAGACCCAAGAACTGCTCCAAGAAATATTAGCACACCTCTCATTCACACACTTCCACCAAAGTATCATGGTGATCTCCAGGGCCCAACAGAGGCATACGATTTTGTTTTGCTAATTAAAAGTTGGCTTTGTACTGTGGTTCTTTAATTTGAAATACAATAACCCCACATCCATTACAAAGTTTGGATAGGAGTCAGCGGTGTATGGAACAGCCAATACTTTGCAAAGCTCTTTAAACCAGAACACATTTCAACCTCTCTGTCATAAAGAGAAATTTAAGCGAAAAAGGGCAAGTGCTTTTGTTTAGCACTCCATTGGTTTGGTTGTGAAGAAATCAGAAATGCGTGGACAAAGATAAATGTTCTAGATACAATGTTAAAGGTAATGAGCTGAGCAGACATTTATATTCCACTCCTCATCTCGGATGCACCAAATATTGAATATATGTAAAGTACTGGAGGATGGAGTCCCTCAATAAGAATATGGGGGGGGGGGGGGAGCTGATAAGCAATCATCTCATGTGTAATAAAACTATGCACGTTAAAGCTCGCAAAAACAGATGCTTGTGAATGAAGAGAAACCCATAATAAAAAGCCAAACAAGATGATCTAAAGTAAAGATATAACCTATATCACAATATATTTATTCTGAAAAATATTATAAATTCTCCCTTAAAGTTCTTAACAAAGTATATACTAACCCGGCCAAATTACACTCCTGGAAACCCTCACTGAGCCCGTTGTTTTAGGGGATGCCCAGAAACCCGATCCTTTATACATACATGGTGGTGATGGCCAAAGGTACACAAATGCTGGAAATCAGTGATACCGTTGACCAATAAACTTCTAGATTTAGACTTAGGTATAGGTCTCTTAGGCTCATCAGTACCAGGCCTCGCTAATGGTCATAAAAAACTCCTACAATGCATCATGTTAGCAACTAAGAGCCATATGGCAAGGTAATGGAAAGCGAATATGTCAAAAATAAACTAAATTACATACTTATAAATTACCGACTTGCACATATTTTAGATGATTCAATGGCAGCCTTCTACAGGAAGTGGGAGACGTGGTTGGCAACCGCATACAGTCCAAACCTTCCTTAGGGGCAAAAATTATACAGTACACTCTCAGTTATCCAGAACCCATGGGGATTGGTAGATGCTGGATAAATGTTTTCTCGTTTCTGGTTGCTTGAGAGTTAAATATCAACAAGGCCTAGATTAGCCGCACATAGGATGCTCTGCTAAGTATATGTTTCTGTAAGGATGTTCTAGCAGCAGCAGCTTTCACTCCTCACTTATACACAGGTATGTTCGGCTGGGAGGTGCGGTGCTGAACCAGGGGAATGTAACCCCAACACTGCCCTGGCACAGTCACTCATGCCCGGGGAATGTAACGCCAACACTGCCCTGGCACAGTCTATCATGCCTGGGGAATGTAACGCCAACACTGCCCTGGCTCAGTCACTCATGCCCAGGGAATGTAACCCCAACACTGCTCTGGCTCAGTCACTCATGCCCGGGGAATTTATCCCCAACACTGCCTTGGCTCAGTCACTCATACCCAGGGAATGTAACCCCAACACTGCCCTGGCTCAGTCACTCATGTCCGGGGGAATGTAACCCCAACACTGCCCTGGCTCAGTCACTCATGCCCGGGAATGTAACCCCAACACTGCCCTGGCTCAGTCGCTCATGCCCGGGGAATATAACCCCAACACTGCCCTGGCTCAATCACTCATGCCCGGGGGAATGTAACGCCAACACTGCCCTGGCTCAGTCACTCATGTCCGGGGAATGTAACCCCAACACTGCCCTGGCTCAGTCACTCATGCCCGGGAATGTAACGCCAACACTGCCCTGGCTCAGTCACTCATGCCCGGGTATGTAACGCCAACACTGCCCTGGCTCAGTCACTCATACCTGGGGAATGTAACCCCAACACTGCTCTGGCTCAGTCACTCATGCCCGGGGAATGTAACCCCAACACTGCCCTGGCTCAGTCACTCATGCCCGGGGAATGTAATGCCAACACTGCCCTGGCTCAGTCACTCATGCCCGGGGAATGTAACCCCAACACTGCCCTGGCTCAGTCACTCATGCCCGGGGAATGTAACCCCAACACTGCCCTGGCTCAGTCACTCATGCCCGGGAATGTAACGCCAACACTGCCCTGGCTCAGTCACTCATGCCCGGGAATATAACCCCAACACTGCCCTGGCTCAGTCACTCATGCCCGGGGAATGTAACGCCAACACTGCCCTGGCTCAGTCACTCATGCCCGGGGAATGTAACCCCAACACTGCCCTGGCTCAGTCACTCATGCCCGGGGAATGTAATGCCAACACTGCCCTGGCTCAGTCACTCATGCCGGGGGAATGTAACCCCAACACTGCCCTGACTCAGTCACCCATGCCCGGGGAATGTAACCCCAACACTGCCCTGGCTCAGTCACTCCTTCCTGGGGAATGTAACCCCAACACTGCCCTGACTCAGTCACTCATGCCCGGGGAATGTAACCCCAACACTGCCCTGGCTCAGTCACTCATTCCCGGGGAATGTAACCCCAACACTGCCCTGGCTCAGTCACTCATGCCAGTCTGCTTTCAGGTAACATTGAATTGCAGAGACGTACAGTGGATAAAATCTAGGTGCCTGTAAGCATTTTGTGGCATGACAACCTGGCTCCTGGCATTTGTTGAATCCTGAAAATATTTATTTTTATTTAAAGTACAGGATTGCATTTTTTATGGTTGCTTGAGAGTTCTGGTATCTTGAGTTCCAGTTAACTAAGAGTCTACTGTTAGGGAATCTACATACATAGGGAGAAAAATCTAAGGATACTACTAACTTTACTGAAATAACCTCTAAAACTCAGGAGGAAAATACGTGGTCCTGATGCCGGCTTTGGTCCAAGGGGACCACGGAAAGGCACATCTGTTTTTATTTTAAGCTTACCTTATTCAAGGTGAATACGAGGAGAGAAGGAGAGTAAGGGATCGATAAATTGGAAAAAAATATATTTTTATTGTATACCGTAGATACTTGAATATAGTGCCACAATAATATACAGTGAGGGTTGCAAATTTGGTAGGTGAATGGGTAAAAAGTGCAAGACATGAATATAATGCAAGGGTTAAAATTAACGGAATTGTAAAAAAAATATGCGCAGAATCCTATTACGAAAGCACTCTAAATTGTGCATAAATGCTCTAATATTCAAGATAAAAAGTAAATACAACAGAATATTATGGTTAATGTCACGTTCATATACATATATAATATGTACTGTATGCTTGAGACCTCGACTCCCATTCCCACCCGCTCCCGCAGGACTCACAACACAATGGCCGCAGTCTGTGGTTAATGCAGCACTCAGTGCACTGGCTGCAGCAGCAGGATGCACTCTAATAAAGACATGACAGTGAGGAGCCGTTTGTTCCTGCATTGGGGGGAAGACTATAAACTTCATTCAACAACAAGAACTGCAGGTAACCAGTTTATCAGAATTTAGAACAGCTATATCTTGAATATATTGCGATAATCTGATTGGTTAAAATGGGAACATAAAAAAATAGCAGTTTACTCAAGTATCTACAATATTTACTCACTTATTGTTTTTCATTGTTCAATTTTTTTTTTCCACTTTGTGTACCCCAAATACTTTTCTTTGTTCTTCTTTGTCTTTTTTTTCCCTGTGTGATCATTCGTTTTTCTTTTTGCAATACATGTTGTATATGCTTTATACTACCATATTGTTCAACCTGGTTGAAGTTTTTCTAGATAATATTACATAAAATAATCCAAAGAAAAAAAGAGAAAAAAAGAAAAGAAAAACACTCCATCACAACAGAAGTTGGTTTAATAATAATAAATAGAGAAATACTTATGTTTTGCACAATTTCTTGTTGTTATTTCCTTTTTGTATATTCCTGTTAACACATTCATGCACTTAAACCATGACATCTTTATTATCTTCAATATAACTATGTTTATACTACTCTAGTTATTAAATATCAATGTAGACTGATTGGGACTGAATATTTTTAAAAAAGGCAAAGCTAAAAGTCTCTGCAGAGTTGAAATATAAAACTGAAGACAAACACAAGGCATAGGATCAGGGACCCCAGTGGTGACGGTTAACATTTAGGTGCCATGGGGGTCCCTATGACACTGGGTTACTATTTGAGATGCCATGGGGGTCTCAATGGACCCCCATGGTTATGTAGATGGGAGATCGGGAATGGTGGGATCAGAAATGAGTGTGGAAAGGGGGCGATCGGCAGGGAGCGGGGATGAGGAAGGCAACCACAAAAGCATTTTTATGCCTTTGCTGGTGCTTTATATTACTCGTAAAAAATTTAGGCAAAATCAGCACTGTTAGCAGTTGCAAGTAATAAGTAATTTTGAGTAATGTGGAACTGAATCGCTTTTCGAGCAAAAGCCAATGGTGAAACAAGTGTAATATTGCTTACTCGCAGGCATTGTGAGTGTCACAAAGGCAATTATGTAGAGAGGGGTGAATTTACAAAATGGGGAATTGAATGGAGCCCTGAGATACTGTAATTTATAAACACTATTTGCATTGACAACTGGCTAAACCAATATAGCAAAGTCATACTGTTAATACAATTGGGAAATCATTTTGAGAACAGCAGATGAGAAAATGTACTCAGCAAACAATTCAGAATTGGCTCCTTTAGCATTTTTAACTTTCGATTAGTCATGTTGAAACACTGGTTTAGGATTGCCTTGTCCTTAGTAGCTTTTGCAACCTTCTGTGCATTCATGGTCTTCTCCCACCAGTAAAAGCAGATCAGCATAAACAAAAATGGCAGCCACCAATGCGGCACATTTGCATATGTATATGCGTTTTTGAAGTTTCTAAAATCATGATAAAGTGTAGTTCTTCAAAAGAGCTTATTGCAAGTATAAGCATATAGTACTCTTTTAAGTTAACTTATTTTTTCATTTAATGAATAACAATGCTATTTTATCCTGAATTTGTCCAGGAATGCTAATTGTCCTTAATAGCATTTTCAGAGTTTCCGCGCGGTCTTACTGCACCCACCATTAATGTTTATACAAATAGATTTTGCTGTAATCATGGAGATAAACAGAATCACTGATGAATCTGGTATTCCTGTATACCCCAAAAGATCATCCATTGGCCCTATCTAAACCCATAACTACGGGTTTAACTAATTGATCGTGATAAAGGCGGCGCATCCAAAGAATGGTTTACGGGTTTGCATCTACGGCCCATAACTCGTGGCATGGTTCACTTTAATAGCTCTGTAACGCAGCCTTTGCGATTGTGCCGATGACGCTACGGGCTTCAAATTTAATGGGGCTGTTAATCTTACAACCATATCTCCTTATTAAAGCATCACAAAAACATCACTTTATCTACCCATTCTGGAAATTACTAAACTATTCACATCCTATCTTTAATATTCTTATATATGGAGGAAAGAGACCCTACATTTTCCTATTCTCTTTCCTTACTATTTAAGGATTGAAGTGGGAACAGATAAGAACTTTAACATAAGACAAGAAGGAATGGGGTTAGAAGGAGGAAAGAGAAGAAAAAGAGAAAAACTTAAAGAGCAAAAACTCAAATCCTCATCAAATTGCTTTTCATTTACTAAATAATGAGGAAAAAGTCTTATTGTCTGCTGACTAAAGTTGTGTTTTAATTTTCGTTTTTTGCATATTTTTATTTATGGGTGTCGTATATGAGAACTTGCTGTGCAATTATACGCCAATTCCAAATAAATATTGTGAAAAAGCCAAATAATCTGTGTAACCTTATTATGAGAAATCAGATATATTACAAAGTCTTGGGTAAAAGAGAACAGAGAAGGTAAAGTTCACTAATACATTTTGGAACGGTAGTCGCACATTAATCAAATGACTGTGTAAACAGATAAGGCCTGCGTCTGTTACTTGAAGATTTCCAGAAACAGTCCGTATAAGGCATGGATCCAAAGAGTTGGAGAAACATAACTAAAAGCATTGGCCCTGAAAGAAATACTGAAAACTGTAAACTATTATTCAAATGTTGTGCAATGTGCAGGTTTATGTCGACCAAAAAAACCTTCAGATCATGAGCAGCAGGATTACATAGAAAAATATACATGGGAAAGCGGATATTCATACACATTTGTACATTATTGTTGTTTTTCTTCAAAATAATGCATAGACAAATTCTACATTTAGTGTTTTAAACCTTCTTTAGTTTTTTAGAACACGTCTCTTGAACAGCTCCAAAACAAAACATTATACAACGTGATACATTATATATCTCTGCCTGGTTTACCAGTTACTCCTCTATACTTGAGGAGAGTTATAGCTGCCTTTACAACAAAAAAATGTTTTCCATTTTTGCAACTGGCACTTAGAATTCTGAGTTGAGTGATCTCATTGTCGGTAGCACAACTTTTGGGCAAAGGAGCCCTGCGCAACGTCATGCGCACGGCAAAATTGCGTGACAAATGCACGCACCGACACGCGCGAGCATTCACCCTCTATCCAGCTTTGTCACCCTCTAACTTGCCCCCTGTACCAGGTCTTTCTCCTGCTGTGCCCACCCTCTAACCCCAGGTCTCTCTCCCCCTTTGCACACCCTCTAACCTCAGGTCTCTCTCCCCCCGTGCCCACCCTCTAACCCCAGGTCTCTCTCCCCCCGTGCCCACCCTCTAACCCCAGGTCTCTCTCCCCCCGTGCCCACCCTCTAACCCCAGGTCTCTCTCCCCCCGTGCCCACCCTCTAACCCCAGGTCTTTCTCCCACTGTGCCCACCCTCTAACCCCAGGTCTCTCTCCCCCTTTGCACACCCTCTAACCTCAGGTCTCTCTCCCCCCGTGCCCACCCTCTAACCCCAGGTCTCTCTCCCCCCGTGCCCACCCTCTAACCCCAGGTCTCTCCCCCTTTGCACACCCTCTAACCTCAGGTCTCTCTTCCCCTGTGCCCACCCTCTAACCCCAGGTCTCTCTCCCCCCGTGCCCACCCTCTAACCCCAGGTCTCTCTCCCCTAGTGCACACCCTCTAACCCCAGGTCTCTCTCCCCCTGTGCCCACCCTCTAACCCCAGGTCTCTCTCCCCCTTTGCACACCCTCTAACCTCAGGTCTCTCTTCCCCTGTGCCCACCCTCTAACCCCAGGTCTCTCTCCCCCCGTTCCCACCCTCTAACCCCAGGTCTCTCTCCCCTAGTGCACACCCTCTAACCCCAGGTCTCTCTCCCCCCGTGCCCACCCTCTAACCCCAGGTCTCTCTCCCCTAGTGCACACCCTCTAACCCCAGGTCTCTCTCCCCCCGTGCCCACCCTCTAACCCCAGGTCTCTCTCCCCTAGTGCACACCCTCTAACCCCAGGTCTCTCTCCCCCTGTGCCCACCTTCTAACCCCAGGTCTCTCTCCCCTAGTGCACACCCTCTAACCCCAGGTCTCTCTCCCCCCAGTGCACACCCTCTAACCCCAGGTCTCTCTCCCCAATGGTCTAACATTAACACTATAAGCGCCCTCATGACACTCTATAGCACTGGCCTACACTAATATACCCCCCAATAATCTATTACTTTTTCAAGTGGGTGTGCCCTTATAAGCTAATGAGCTTCCTTGAGGTCCTGCTGGATGTTAGTGCCTCATCATTCCCAGTGTGTAGACACTTTGTGTGTATTCTAAGTCTCCTCCCACTTTAGGGACTCGATCTTCTGAAGCCAAAATGTCAGATTCCGTTGCAGCAGGATTGCATACATTTGAAACTGGATTTCTTCATAGATTTTAATGTCTGTTGCCTATTTTCAAGTGTAAATTTTCAATAGAAAACAAAAACACGACCACAGTGGAAATTTAATGAGAGGATTCTATAAATACTGAGATGAAAAAGATGAACGAAGGTTAAAAGAGTAAGACATTATAAAACTTTAAAATTAAAATTATTAATAAAATAATGAAATACCTTCTGTGAAATACAATATACAGTCTATTTTTGTAGGAATACAGAACTAAGAAAGAAAACACATAGCCTCCCACGGCATTCTTATATCCGTGATATAGCCCTCCTGCTACAAAGTCCATACCAAATAAACCATTTCTTCTGCAGCGCCAGACAATACCGCTATCCAACCCTAACAGCACTACTGTTCTGTGTCTCCGTTACACAGCGCATCAATCTTAATTTACTGCTTGTCATTTTTTCAATGTCTGTTATTTGTACTGTGCTGTAGAAAATGTTGATTCAACTCTGCAGGCCAGAGGCGAGATGATTGCCAAACTAAAACAAAAATTAAACAGGGGAACTAACAAAACTGGGAATAAAGTTGGAAAGAAAAGTTGTGTAGGCGAGTTATTTATCAAAGAATCGCTACAGCTAAAACTGAAATAACACAGCACAATACAGTAATACATGATCTTACAAAATGTCTGCAAAAGTTGTGTTCATTTGATAAATGGGACAATTTTTTTTTTATCATCAGTTCTCTGGGATCTAGTTCCTTAGAACCTAGTATTTTATATATAGGTTGTAGAATCCATTTAATTTGGAATCGATCTTGTCCTGTGTTGGTGAATAATGGGTTAAATTGTAACTGCCTTACACAAATAATTATTATGGGATGTTCATTACACAATAATGTTCCAGTTTGATGTGTGTAACCACACATCTTGTATTTGTTATTTACTCTTTTTGTGTAAGAACCTCAAGTTAAAATGTTTATGATTGACTAACTGCTTAGGGCCTGTGACCTTTGCTCATATTGCAAGACAAAATACACAAAAAATATGTAATAAATGGGTGGGATTATGGTCTATATAATGCCAGGCCTTGTATGTAATAAGATGCAACATTTTTATTCTACCTTCAGTTTTGGTCACTTTGTCTCCTGAGTTACTCGGATCAGGAGAGAGTTGCTGTAAAGAAGAGTGGTTGGAAAGGTCCCTGGGGGTCGTACTTATCCCCAGCAATGTGTTTCTTGCCCTTACATCCTGTATCTGTGTTTTCTGAGGGTTAATATGAATATGTGTTTGTGAAGTTTAATACTAGCTCAGACAGTCAGGATGTTGACATTAGGAATAGTTTTTCTGGGACAGATTGATGGTTGTTGTACTAAAATATATGATTAGGACATTTTATCCCTTCTTATAGGATACTAATCCTAAACAGACCTCAGCAGCATCTAAAATGTAATAGATGCCGCAGGGGTCCATATAGGACCTCTGTGGATCGGACTACATTTTTAGATGCTGCAGAGGTCCTAAATAGACTGTTGTGGCAGGGGTTAAAAGGTTAGTTCCTTCTAGGACCCCAGAAGCATAAGGGCTAACTGGGTTAACCTTTAGGTCCTTTAAGGGCCCTCATAGCATGAAAGGACCCTCGTGGCAAAGGGTTATAATTTTATTGCCATAAGGGTCTCAATGGATCCCCATGGTTATGTAGATGGGTGAGAGGGGGTGATCAGGTAACGGGATCGGGAGTGAGAGGGAAGGGTATCCCTGAGAATTCCCTTCACCACATGCATGGATGGAGAGACCCACCAGGGATTCCATGCATGGATGGAGGGAACCACCAGGGATTCTCATTGATGTCAGTGGGTTTTTAATATTACTCAGCACAGCCTTACACATAATCCTGAGCCTTGTAACTTGGTTTTACGAGTTATGGGTGTGCTAAGTAATATTTCATCCGAGGAGCACTGAATAGATGTGTAACATTACTGAAAAAAAGCTCCTCAAGAAAAATTACGTTTGTCAGTAGTTTACTTGTCTCAAATAGAATAGGGCTCTAAGCTTCTGGAAATAAGAGAAGCATGAAGTGGGATAACACAAATATTTGAGCTAGGCCTGTCATGTTTTTTAAAGGACAGTCACGTCCATACATTTCATCACACATTTAAAATAATATGTTTTAAACAGTATAAAAGACTTTTTGAATGTAAAATTATTCCAATATTCTTACTTTGTATCAACAATTAGAACTCCACCTTTGCTTGAATTGAAAAAGTTTAAAAAATCATTCAACATGGTCATTCATTCAGAACCTCTGTGCACCCAATGGAGGCAATATACTAAGCAAGTTCTCATCTGAGATGAGATAAGAGCTGAGATCATGTGAGAAGAGCTGTTTTCTTCATAGGAAATTGTAAATCAGCAGATAACGTGAGATGTACTTGAGATGCTTAGTAAGTGCCCCCTCGGGTTAGAAGTGAAAAGCATTGTGGACAATAAAACTGCCAGGATGCTCTCTTTATTGGAGCAACTATTGATAACAGTTTTGACATAATCAGCAGTTCAGAAAAGGAAATATCTATTGATATTGTTATTCACATATAATGTGTTATGTGGTACAAATGAAAAACAATACAGGAAGATTCTTGTGAAAATGGATTTTCGTTTAAAGGACCCCTCCGGTCACATGTTTTCTATATGTTCTTTTAAATGTTTAAATGTGATAGTAGGCACATGTTTTAGAAGGCATAAAAAAAATTGCCTTTATATTTTTAACTGTTATTATTCTTTACTGTGTGGATCCATTTATAAGAAGGGAGTGTCCTAGCAAACTAATTTGTTTTCAATTAGTCCTGTGAAAGCACTGGCAGCATTGTGCAGGTAGAACCATTGGGCCCTATGTAAACCCCCAATGTTTGAGTCCAAAGTACATACCGCTAGTCATGATAATCACCATCTAGAAAACATTGGGGAAAAAACTGCTACGAGTGACTGAGGCACAACAAAGCCGAAAAGCACAGCAAGCTTTTCCATTGATTTTTGTACTGACAAAAGATTATGAGTTACTCTGTTAGAAAAAAAATGAAAGAAACATCAAACCAATGCTCAAGGGGTTAATACAAGTCAGGAAACTGTGTGGACTAGGAACAAATGCTGTAATGCATTCTCTATATACATATTGACTCTTTGGACACGAGATTCTAAGCTCAAAGACAGGGCCCTCCATTTTTTGTAATGTGTTAATATTGTTTTGCCTTGATCACAACGCATGTACAGCGCTACCGAATATGTAGGCGCATTACAAATAAACCATAATAATATAAATACAATTGTCTCATCTATTAAATTCCCCAAAATATAAATAAATAAAAACATTTATATATATATATATATATATATATATATATATATATATATATATATGTACTAGCGACTTGACGGTAATATGGGGGAGCTAAAAATTAGCATAGATGTGTAACGTAGGGAAAAGCCACAGCTGATTTAAGGCTATATAGCAGTTTATACCGCCCGATTAACATAGGGCCCATTCTCGGTAAAGTCTCCTCCCTGCTCAGGAAGCTGATCTGCAGAAATAAAAATGGTGGAAACCACAGCCGTACAATTGCATATAAGAGGTAATAAATTAGAGGCTGTATTATTATTATATTTTATTCTTAAACAATTTGCCTGTCTTTAAGTATATTTTCTCAAAAAAGTAAATGTTATATACATGAAAATGTCCTTTAACTATACTAACAACAATAGCAAGACAATCCTTGAGCCATGTTATTAGGAAGAAAAAAAAAAACATTTTTCAAAAAGTAATTTTAAATGGTTGAACTTGATGGACTAAAGTTTTATTTCAACCTTAAATCCTATGTAACCATGTGAATACTGGAACCTTCATCTGGAGGAGATGCATAAATCAGTGAAAAGAGAAACTTAAAGAAACACTTTAGTGGTCTCATAAAGGGGTCTCTAAAGTATAGTACGATATGGCGTGATAAGAAAAAAAAAAAAGTTTTACTGTGCATTTAAACAATTGCTATTATTAACTGATCCCCCAGGCTGTATATGTCCCGGATCTCTCCACCCCTGAATTAACTATTGTGGACCCACGTATGGGAAGGGCCAAATTGAAAAGCAGCGACTTAGGCTGAGCTCAACATTTTTCAACACAATTTCTAGTCATCATCCACTATCATACAATGGTTGGGGTATGCCAATTTATATACCCTGGGGCAATTATTTAAATCCAAAACAAAAGTTTTTTCTTATCAAACCCTACCTACCTACCGCCAAAGTGGTAGTTTAAACATAAATATATGGTACCATGGGTGTAGTAACTGGGGGGGATGAGGTGGGGAACCCCCCCTTCCCGTGGGGAACCCCCGTGGGGAACCCCCCCCCCCCCCCCCCCGAATTTTCATTATGTGTATGTATGTGTATAGAAGCTGTTATATTTTCTATGGGCCTCATTCTATTATTGGCCGTAAATCGGCCGCAACGCTCCAATTCCTAGCGGGCTCCCGTTACCTTGCAATTCAAATACACGGCGCCGCAAGGATATCCCCTAACGGCCGTATATCTTGCAACCGGCCGTAAGCTCAGAAAACTTTAAAAGCAAAAATAAATTCAAGACGGCACTGTAAAGCTCTGTAAATGCTAGGGATCATAATGGGGGACATGAGGATTAATAGCAACCCCCTCTCAAGCTTGCACATCAGCCCAAATCCGAGATTTAATTAACTGTTTATTTTCCGGCCGCAGCGTGGGTGGGTCTGAGGTGCTCCAAGCCCTCTGGACTTTTTACATGGATATGTGACATAAATTTAAAAAAAAATTATTTACGGATTTGAGTATAGGGGAATGTTGTGCTATTAATGCTAACACCTACAATCACTTTATAGTCTCCTCAGAGTCCCGGATGACTTTATTATGGCTTTGTTATGTGCCTAATTGTCTGCCTGCGGGGCCTTTTTGCTGCAAGTAAGCTGCGGCTCGGTTTTAGCCTTGCAGAGAGGGTTCCTGGAGCAATTGAATAGCAACCAGGATTTTTTTGCTGCCGAAACTCTTGCGGCCGTTTAAGATCAAAGGCTTTCCCTCGGTAGCGTGCGGGCGCAAGGGATAACAAGGCGCCGGCAGCAAGCCTGCCGTAGTCCCCGGCCGGAAGGGAATAGAATAGGCAAATAGCTTGCGGCCGGTCCTTGCGGCCCCGCATCTCCTACGGCCGATAATAGAATGAGGCCCTATGTATCTAGTGAGCTGTACCCCCTCCCCCAATGATTCTGCTTCCTACACCCCCATTTGGCACATCACACATAACACATGTACAACATAATGTAGTATAAATAAGCACTTCCATGTTACAGTTACTAATGATTTGCATTTTGTAATTTTGCAATTAAAATTCATCCTAACACCTTTGTTATTAAATTAAAAAAGAGTCACTGTGCCATAAAATGCAACGATAAGCCACACTCATTTTTCAGGTTGCTGTAACTGTCAGGCCTTGGGTTAATTTTTCAGTTAGTGGGACATCAATTGTAATTTTCTTTTGAAACTGTATTTCTATAAACCATTATTTCACAAAGTATTCTGCTAAATGTAATTTAATTAAAACCTGCACTAGCCTTTGAGATTCTGCAGTGGTCAATTATTCAAGATACTGTTAGATTTGCAAGCAGTGCAATATAGAGATTAGATACATTATTTTTTATAAAATTAATTACACCTGATAATGCATCTATTGATAAGGCAATTAAGCTAAAAGAATACATTGTCAAAATATATTATAAGAAAATATATTCTACAGTCACACATATAGTAAATTAAATACAAAGTGAACTCAGGTCTTTTTAAATATAGGGTTGTTATGCTTATTTTTTTCAAAGGTATAATAAAATTACACCAAAATACAGTGTAAGGGCTTCAGGATGAAATGGAGAATGACATTATTATAACCAAGATTTACTAAAGGATCCAGGGTTTTATATGTATATATTGTATCTATCAATCTACTTATGTTTCGGTCTATCAAGATAAAGATTGATAAGCACATTGTGTGTATATATATATACAGTATCTCACAAAAGTCAGTACACCCCTCACATTTTCATAAATATTTTATTACATATTTTCATGTGACAACACTGAAGAAATGCCCCTCTGCTACAATGTGAAGTAGTAAGTGTGCAGCCTGTATAACAGTGTAAATGTGCTGTCCCCTCAAAATAACTCAACACACAGCCATTAATGTCTAAAACGTTGGCAACTAAAGTGAGTACAACCCTGAGTGGGAATGTCCAAATGGGGCCCAAAGTGTCAATAGTTTGTGTGGCCATGGGTTTCACCAGAGCTTCACAGGTTGCCACTGGAGTCCTCTTCCACTCATCCATACTGCCATCACTGAGCTGGTGGATGTTAACTCCCCCACCTTCTTTTTGAGGATACTCCGCAGATGCTCAATAGGGTTTAGGTCTGGAGACATGCTTGGCCAGTCCATCACCTTTACCTTTAGCTTCTTTAGCAAGGCAGTGGTCCTCTTGGAGGTGTGTTTGGGGTCGTTATCATGTTGGAATACTGCCCTGCAGCCCAGTGTCCGAAGGGAGGGGATCATGCTCAATCTTACACAAGACATAACTAAAATTCTAATCCAATCCCTCATCATATCTCACCTTAACTACTGTAATGCATTCCTTATTGGCCTCCCCATCACTCGTCTGTCTCAAAATAATGAATGCCTCCACTAGACTCCAAAATCTCACTCTTCGCTGTACTAAGGACCATCTAACCTCTTCTCTTGTCAATATCTCAAGACTGATTTTTCTAAGGTTTTATGGACTGATGAAATGAGAGTGAGTCTTGATGGGCCAGATGGACTCAGACGCCAACAAGGTGGAGGTGGAGTACTGGTTTGGGCTGGTACCATCAAAGTTGAGCTTGTGGGGCCTTTTCGGGTTGAGGATGGAGTCAAGCTCAACTCCCAGTCCTACTGCAAGTTCCTGGAAGACACCTTCTTCAAGCAGTGGTACAGGAAGAAGTCTGCATCCTTCAAGAAAAACATGATTTTCATGCACGACAATGCTCCATCACACGCGTCCAAGTACTCCACAGCGTGGCTGGCAAGAAAGGGTATAAAAGAAGAAAATCTAATGACATGGCCTCCTTGTTCACCTGATCTGAACCCCATTGAGAACCTGTGGTCCATCATCAAATGTGAGATTTACAAAAAGGGAAAATGGTACACCTCTCTGAACAGTGTCTGGGTGGCTGTGGTTGCTGCTGCACGCAATGTTGATGGTGAACAGATCAAAACACTGACATAATCCATGGATGGCAGGCTTTTGAGTGTCCTTGCAAAGAAAGGTGGCTATATTGGTCACTGATTTGTTTTTGTTTTGTTTTTGAATGTCAGAAATTTATATTTGTGAATGTTGAGATGTTATATTGGTTTCACTGGTAAAAATAAATAATTGAAATGTGTATATATTTGTTTTTTGTTAAGTTGCCTAATAATTATGCACAGTAATAGTCACCTGCACACACAGATATCCCCCTAAAATAGCTAAAACTAAAAACAAACTAAAAACTACTTCCAAAAATATTCAGCTTTGATATTAATGAGTTTTTTGGGTTCATTGAGAACATGGTTGTTGTTCAATAATAAAATTAATCCTCAAAAATACAACTTGCCTAATAATTCTGCACTCCCTGTATATATATATATATATATATATATATATATATATATATATATATACACATATATATATATATATATTTTTTTTTTGTGTGTGTATATACGCATGTTTATATAAAATATATTTTTAATTATATTAGAGGGGCATTAAGAATTTAAACAAATAAATTAAAAAGTTTTTGAGGGGCACTGCAGCAATGGGCCCCCCACCAGAGCAGGGCCCCAGTGCACTACACCAGATACACCGGCAGTAGATTCGCCCTGGCCTTCTGTCCTGGGAGTTGGATTATCCGCCACAGAGTTTTGGGGCTCCTACGCCCATGCTTCCCATGACAAACATAACTTTAGATAGACGGGATGGGCAGGTCAGTTTGGACTTTTTGGTTATTTTCTGCCATTGAATCTATGCTTCTTCTCTGTTGAAGCTCAGTAAATAACCCTTTGTGAAGTGAACTTTCCTAATTATTATGCTGTGATAGAAAAGTGCAGCGATATCTTAGATGAATCTTTCCTCAACTTGTAGGAACTTTTCAACTGGCATTAACAAAATTATTCATGAAGGATTTTATGATGTCTCGTTTTCACAAAACTTGCTTTCAGTGTAAATCTTCAAATTAACGGATTTCCCAGAAATGTACAGGTAAAAATCAATAAACACAGATATTAATGATTCCTAAGAACTACTGGTAAAAATGAAATATACTGGCCATCCTCTCAAATGACTTTACAATATATAATACACGTTTTATTTCTAGTCATCGTTCTACCTTTTGTTTCATAGACAAAGTCATTATATAGAACAATCTGCTGAAACTGCATGTGGTAAATGTCTAGTCATTCACTTTAATGCTGTTATATTGGTTAGACATTAACAACCTACCTCTCACTAGTGATGAACTAATTTAAATCTCCATAAAGTGACACATCTGTTTAGGAACGTTCTGTTTTGTGAGGATATAGCCGGTGCCATCTTGTTAACTTCAGTTGGCTTTCCATGACTTGTTCACTAAGTGCCCTATTTGCCAGAGTAATATGTTAATACTTGTGTGTCATGGCTACCACTATGCCATGTCTTAAAGGGGACGTTTCACTTAAAAGGACCCCAACTCCAAACCCAATTTATTCTCGTTTTGGAGCATGGAAAACTGGCTATATGCTGTGTTGTCCATTCAGTCCTGGGAAATTACATGGTCATTTATATGCAGAGGAGTGGTCACATATATTAATGTGTTAATTGACATCTATGCAGCGCTGATACATTTATGGAGTCGGTGTCTCATGCTGTTAGCATGATGACATCATCTCTCATGTGGCAGAAAGCCCTTTCATAGCCTCCTGAGTTAAATGGCTGATAAACTAATAATTAAATACAGCAAAGACTTATTTTGATATGCAAATCTTATATATATATATAAATATATATATATATATATATATATATATATATGTATATATATATATATATATATACATATATATATATCACATATAATAGTTGTCAAACTGCAAGTTGTCGTCACACTTTGCGAGGGCCGCAACTGACAACTCGCAGTTTCACAACTCCTCGTGCCATGGCTCCCTCTGCCCCACTGATGCTCACGATGAGCTCTGTAGGCGCTCATCGCGCCACATCAGCCCTAGACACAGTGGAGGGAAGGGGGTATAGAGACACATGGGAGGGAGGGGAGGAAGAGAAACAGGGGAGGGGAGAAATAGACACTGGGAGGAGACACAGCAGAGGGGAGGGAAGAGACACAGGGGACGGGGGTGAGACACAGGGGAGGGAGATGTGGGTGAAGAGACACAGGGGAGGGAGGAGGGGGGAAGAGGGGGGGCGAAGAGACACAGGGGAGGGAGAGGGGGGAAGAGACACAGAGGAGGGTGAAGAGAGACGGGAGAGGAAGGGGAAGGAGAAATAAGGGAGGGAGAGTGGGGAAAGAGACACAGGGGAGGGAGAGGGGAGGAAAGAGACACAAGGGAGGGAGAGGAAGTAGAGGGTGGGAGAGGCTCACAATGAGCGCCAAAGCCAAGGCAATTAAAGTAGAGGGTGGGAGATGCTCGCAATGAGCCCCTGCCGTCAAGTAGCGGGTGGGAGAGGTAGAGGGATAGAGAGGCTCATCGCGAGGCCCGTGATGAGCGCCAAAGACGCTCATCGCGAGGCCAGTAAAGTAGAGGGGGGAGAGGCTCGCAATGTGTGACACACACCATTGCCAGGCTTCAATTTTTATTGCCGTTATTTTTGACAGGCAAGTCGCTAGTATATATATAAAAGCAATGGTATGCATTTTAGAATTAGAGGCTAAAGATAGTTTGTAAGGAAAAATAATAACATAAGATATTTTTACTATATACATCCTATATAAAATAATATATAATACGTTTGTATCATAAATTAATACATAGATATATATATGCACTTATATACAAGTCAGTATACTATAACAAAACTTGTCATAACAATAATAAAAAAAAAATTGGATGTGTTAAAGTGACTGTGCATAAATGATGATGATAATGTCAGGAGCGTATCACATATATAGTTGTGAGCGTACGAATTGTTGCTAACGCTGCGGGCCGCGGGCCTTGCGTAGCGAGGGCACTGGGCGAGGGTCTCAGTTGCTGGCATGGAGCGCCGAAGGCCCGCGGCCCTCGCGCAGCGAGCCGCGGGCCTCGCAAAGTGAGCCAAGGCCCTCGCAAAGCGAGGGCACTGGGCCAGGGTCTCAGTTGCTGGCATGGAGCGCCGCAGGCGCTCCTTGCCAGCACCTGAGGACCTCGCAAAGTGAGGGCCACAGTTGCTGGCATGGAGCGCCGAAGGCATCTGGCATCCTTGCCAGCACCTGAGGACCTCGCAAAGTGAGGGCCGCAGTTGCTGGCATGGAGCGCCGAAGGCGCTCCATGCCAGCAACTGCGACCCTCGCAAAATTCACGCCACAAACCAAACTCCACGACAAACACATTACGACACTCGCAAACAACATACGACACACGTTAACACCACGACACACACATTACTACACTCGCAAACAACATACGACACACGTTCACACACATTACGGCCTCGCAACACTCGGACGCTACTCGCGAACATTAAAAAATTAAAAGCACAATACATACACTCAGCACATACATACAAAACTTACCTACAGCAAGAGGGAGCACCCAGCACCTCAAAAATGCAACTCACACCTTCATTTCACTCCAAATAAAAGAGTTTACACACAAACATATTTGCTAAGCGAGAGAAACAATGGCCGCCGAACAAAACGAAAACGAGGCTACACACGCAAACACCATACGAGGCACGTTACGACACATTACGACCTCGCAATCATCGGACGCAACACGCCGACATTCAAACATTTAAAACACAATAAATACACACAACACACACATAAAAAGCTTACCTACAGCAAGAGGAAGCATCCAGCACCTCAAAAAACAAGTTACACCTTCATTTAAATACAAATAAAACACTTTACACACTAATGAAATCGCTAAGCGAGAGAAAAAATGGCCGACGGACAAAACGAAAACGAGGCTACAGCACTCTCCACACGTAAAACACCACAACACACTCGCAAAACACCACAAGAAACTCGAAAAACACCACGAGGCACCGACGGAAAATCCGTTAAGACGGACAACACAGAGAAACCGCCATTTTAAGCAAATGCGGTAGTACACCACTACGCTAACGGTTTCGCCTCGCGCACGCACAGTATTACACTGCACACATTCACCACGCTTATAGAGCAGCTCCACAACACTAATGCTGCACCAACATCAAACAAGGTTCACAGCTCTTCAACACAATGCTTCAAAATAGGTAAAGTATATTCATTTATTAATTGATTACATGTTTACTATTACACACAAAACAACATTAGCTCACTTACAATAACATTGCCGTAATTTTTTGACGGGCAAGTCGCTTGTAATAAATAAATGTGAGGATGTGAGCATATGAAGCAGAAAATAATAATGTAGAAGTATCTGATATGTACGGTACCTATTTTAAATCATATTGGAGAGTCTTGCTTTGTACCCTAATACTAAATGACTGCGTCACTGCCATTGCAAAGTGAATGCATGAATGAAAAAGAAAAGAAAGAGGTTAGGTGAGCTACTAAGTTACTGCTGATTCAAGAAAATAAATAGGTAAATAACTCAAATGTCACATATATAATAAATGTGAAAAAATGTAAATGATCCATGTGTAAAGAGAGCTAAACAATGAATAATATTAAAATGATCCAATATATACTTAAATTAAATCATATTAGAGAGTCCACTGATGACATACGTAACTGGATAACTAACTGACTTAATAAGACATCACTAGGTGGACTGTGCCACTACCATGTATAAGTTACAGAATAAATCCATAATTAAAACATTGTTCACGTATGCTTACATGGAAAAAATTCTGGATTATATATACCAGTGTTAACACTTTGCATCATTACGTTACGTTTCTGACTTTTTGACCCTAGAAATGGTTGAAAGAGGGATGACATTATTTTGAGCGTTATTGGCCATTTCCTGTTCTCTTGACCCTTGCACCTTCAAACCTGGTATTCCGTTATTAATAAAACCACCCCCCAAGATATTTAACATAATTCTGTACAAATGACATAAGACTTTGTTCTGGCTGGTTAAAAAGACCATAGCTCTCTTAATTAATGTAAAAACATCTATGTTAAACCACACATATATAACCAATGTATTTATACATAACTAACCAAAGCAGGGCTCACCCAACCACCTTCACTGGATCCAATCTCTCAGGGGACTCCGTGCCCCTAGAGGATAATAACATTTCCATAACTTATCCCTTACAAGTTAATTATGGGTAAGCACTCCCGCCACCGGTACACTTTCCCATTCTGATGGTTGCACAACCGCCAAAGAGGCCATGTCCTTCTAGCATAAGAAACAAGGTTAGGTAAAACCTGGTCCCAACACATTCCCCTTATACCCAGCCATCAGAGGTGATTTTTTTCTGGAGGGAATCGCAGCTTCTCCGTTTGTTTGTAATATCCGCTCCTCTGCGAGCCCAGTATATGTAAGAATGTCCCATCAACCACAGATCCAATGTTGCACATGGGAAAGTTGCATAGTTACATAGTAATTGAAGTTGAAAAAAAGACTTTTAGTCCATCAAGTTCAACCCTTTTAGATCTCCTCTGATCTGCAATATGCGGATTAATTGTTAATTGATCCATAGGAAGGCAAACAGAAAAAAATCAGAAAGTGAAACTTTGCCAATTGTCTCAAAAGGGGGGAAAAATACTGGCGATCGGATTCCTCCCTGGATCAATACTCCCTCTCTAATTATCCAGCATAGCCTCGAATGCCCTTTTTATTTAAAAATATATCCAATCCCTTTTTAAAGTTATCTATTGAATCCGCTGTCACCACCTCCCTTGGTAGAGAATTCAACGGTGAAGAACCCTTTTCTTACTTTAAGGTGAACTATTGTTACTTTTAATCTCAAAAGATGTCCCTTTGTCAGT
The DNA here is from genome assembly GCA_027410445.1 of Discoglossus pictus. NCBI lineage: Eukaryota > Metazoa > Chordata > Amphibia > Anura > Alytidae > Discoglossus > Discoglossus pictus. The sequence continues at coordinate 7,786,192 of CM050173.1, forward strand.
TGAAAACCTCTTGGGACAAAAAGTTCACTTGACAAAGCCTTGTTGACCCTGGGTGTATTTATATAAGGTAATCATAGCTCCTCTTAGATGTCTGTTTTCTAGAGAAAATGCCCTTTTCTGTAACTTTTCCAGCTCTAAAATGTCTTTTTTATGAAGTGGTGCCCAGAATTGTCCTCCATATTCCAAATGAGGGCGTACTAGAGATTTGTATAGTGGCAGAATTATATTTGCTTCCCTGGCTTCTATACCCTTCTTAATACATGCTAATATTGTATTTTCCTTTGCAGCCGCTGCTTGGCATTGAGCACTGTTACATAGGTGGTTGTCCACAAGTACTCCAAAATCCCTTTCAATATCTGATACCCCTAGATTTGCTCCATTAAGATTATAAATTGCATGGTTATTTTTCCTTCCCAGATGCAAAACTTCACATTTATTCATATTAAATCTCATCTGCCATTTAGTAGCCCATTTCTCTAATTTATGCCTTGCACAGCTTTGTGTCATCAGCAAAAATGGAGACAATACTTTCCAATACTACTTCTAAGTCATTAATAAATATGTAGAAAAAGGAGAGGTCCTAATACTGAACCCTGAGGAACCCCACTTACCACATTAGTCTAATCCGAGTACATTCCATTTACAACAACCCTTTGGTTCCTGGCCTTTAGCCAGCTCTCAATCCATGAGCAAATATTTACTGCAATTCCTGTATCCCTTGCTCAATAGTCTCCCATGCGGCACTGTATCAAAAGCCTTTGCAAAATCCAAAATTACTACCATCCACTGAGTTGCCTTGATCCAAGTATTATCAAATATTAGCATGCTCTGGGCAGATATAGGACCTAAACCTAGAGTCCCACCTTCCTATTCTCTTTACCACTGACTCCCCCAGCCCCAACCTGGCAGCACCTATCCTGAAGGAATGTGTGCCAAAATTAGAAGGGTTAAGCCAAATTTCAGAAAACCCCTTTCCCCTCTGATCCATTTTAGACTTCCTTATTAATATATATATATATATATATATATATATATATATATATATATATATATAAAATAAGTTATGGGACAAGGCTTTCATGGAAAATGTACTGCTCTAGCTCTAGTGGCCAAATCTGGTAGTGCCTGCTTAAGTTTAATTTTGCTATTTTTTGTGCCCCCTATTTATTTAATCTGGGGGGGATTTGTCCCCCCCCCCCCATCCTCCTCAGTTCCTACGCCCCTGTGTTGCCACAATGTTGCAGTGGATAAATGGTTTAATGGGTGACTGAAGTATCTTAATTATAGTGTCCCTTTTCAAGAGTTTAAATGGCCAGTGAAAGTGCTTTCCATGTCAAATCTATTTTTTAAATCACCATTAATTAACATTAAAATGAATATGCACATGAAACAGCAGCAAAACAGAGCTTTACATAGAAAATATAATTTAAAAATACAGTTTACCTCATTAATGGCTGCCACTGTACGCCTTCCCCAACTCTCTTAATGTCCTGAGCACTACTGAAAACAAACATTTCTCTCATCTTCTCTCATTGTCCTGAACACTAATGCAAACAAACAAACAATTCAGCTGATCAAATATTAACTATCTAGTAACTTGTCCATCCTAAACGACTGTGTCATATGTTATGTTCAATTGTCTCTGCTGTCTCTCTCTCTCTGTGCTGTCTCTGTGTGCCCTCTGCCTCGCTCTCTGCAGCCTGTGGGCCCTCTGTCTCTCTGTGCGCTGCCTCTCTCTCACTATCTCTGTGTGCTGTCTCTCTCTCACTATCTCTGTGCGCTGTCTTTCTCTCTGTGCGCTCTCTCTGTGTGTGTGCACTCTCCCTCTCCCTCACTTTCTCTTCCTCTCTCTTTCTCCCTCCCTCCCTCCGCCTCCCTCTCTCCCTCCCTCTACCCCTCTCTTTATCTCTCCCACCCTCTCCCTCTCTCTCCCCTCCCTCTCTCTCTCCAGTTCTCTCCTCCATCTATCTCTCTTCCTCCCTCTGCGCCTCCCTTTCTCTACCCCTCTCTTTATCTCTCTCTCCCTCACTCTCTCCCTCTCTATCTCCCTCTCTATCTCCCTCCCTTTCTCTCCCTCTCTCTCCCCCTCACTTTCTATCTCCCTCCCTATCTCTCTTTCACCCTCTTACTTCCCCTCATTTTCTCTCTCCTTTCCTCTCTCTCTCTCTATTTCTCTCTTACATCTCACTCTTCCTCTCTCTCTCCCTCCCTCTGCCTCCCTCTCTCCCTCCCTCTCTCTACCCCTCTCTTTATCTCTCTCTCTTTTCTCACACTCTCTCCCTCCTCTCTTTCTATCTCCCTTCCTCTCTCTCCCTTTCTATCAACCTCCCTCCCTCTCTCTTTCTCTCTCCCCTCCCTTTCTCTCCCTCCCTCTCTCTCTTCCTCCTATCTTTTAATCTCCCACCCTCTCCCCCTCACTTTTTATCTTCCTCCCTCTCTCTCCCCCCCTCACTTTTTATCTTCCTCCCTCTCTCTCCCCTCCCTTTCTCGCTCTCCCTCCCTCTCTCTCATCCTCCCTCTCTTCCCCCCTTGCTCTCTCTCTCCTTCCCTCTCTCTATCCCCATTTTTCTCCTCCATCTCTCTCTCTTGCTCTCTCTCCCTCCCCTCCCTTTCTCTCCCTCCCTTTCTCTCTCTCTCTCCCTCCCTCTCTCTCATCCTCCCTCTCTTTCCCCCTCCCTCTCTCTCTCTTTCGCTCTCTCTCTCTATCCCATTTTTCACCTCCATCTCTCTCTTACTTTCTCTCTCTCCCTCCCTCTCTACCCCTCTCTTTATCTTTCTCTCCCTCCCTCTCTTTCCCCCTCGCTCTCTCTCTCCTTCCCTCTCTCTATCCCCATTTTTCTCCTCCATCTCTCTCTCTTCCTCTCTCTCTCTCTCTCTCCCTCCCTCTCTCTATCCCCTCTTTATCTCTCTCTCCCTCCCTCTCTCTCCCCCTCGCTTTTTCTCTCCTTCCCTCTCTTTCTCTCCCTCTCTCTCATCCTCCCTCTCTTTCCCCCTTGCTCTCTCTTTCCTTCCCTCTCCCTCTCTCTGCCCCCCCCCAGCGCCGCGCATACGCAATTGCACATCTATTAACTATTATAGGTGATAGAAACAAATGAGAAGTCTAGAATGAGCATTTACCTACTAATTGGAATTCACAATTAATAAAATGAGCCTGGATAGTGGGCAGTGGGGAAGGGTATAAATAAGCAGCGGGGGATTTCCTGCCCTTTTTATGAGAATAAACTCGATTTCACAGTGAGAGACAAAATCAAAGTATGATTCTAATGAAATGAGTAGTTCTTACTTGAGCAATCTTAATTTGTCTTAGAAGACGGCAATAAAGAAGACCTAACAATATGATAATTGGGTTATCGTCCCAGAATACAGCGTCTGCTTATCATCAGTATCATATGTTCATCTAAAGACTCTACTACATGTCCGTGTGATAATTGACAAACCACTTCATTCTGTAAAACAAGTGGTATTTAATGCATTTATTATGACATTAGATAAGCATGTCTGGACAACTTAAAGAGAAGAGTTCCTTGAAGCTCACTTATTGGATCAATGAGAAATCTTAAGGTGATCCAATCCAGAGCAGGCTTTCTGATGATTTGGTTATCAGGATGGCTAAGCTGTATGCTCAGTCTCTCTTTTAATGCACTCTGTGAAAAGTCGTAAAGGTTACTTAATAATGTCTCACAGTCACGGCCGGATTACCCATTAGGCCAACTAGGCAGCCGCCCAGAAGCGCTTACCTGTGAGGGACGCCACTTCTTAAAAAAAAATGAAATGTTGCAGTTCATAGACTGGCTATAACTAGGGGGTAAACACCTAGAACAAGATAAGTTACAAGAAAGGGACCTTACACGTACAGAAAAGGAAAAATGGGTCCATGAATACCTTGCGTACTCACTCGCAGGGGCTCCTCCACTTCACTGCCTAGGGGCTCCAAAAAGGTAGATACGGCCCTGCTCACAGTGTGTTTTCATTTTTCAAATCAAGGTCTCTGAGCATTAAAGCCAATTTACATTGTACAAACATATTTAAGGATTGGGATCCAGAATACATCAACCCCCCACCACCAACACCACCAGAATTATTGATATGCTTGGCAAAGTCGCACAGAAAAGAACCTAAGCCCAACTGTGAAATCTTGGATGGAATCTTCTTAGGATACATGGTATTCCATCAAATATCAGGAGATTTAAGAAGACAAACTGTCTGTACTGGGACTGTGTAGAAGACTACCACCGAATCCACATAAAAATGGTTCTCAGATTCATGCTTGTGCAATGGCCACCTCATGCCCTAACCTAAACCACTGAAAGCCTGTGAGATGAACGGAAGATGAAAGTCCACATGTGAGGACCAAGAACACTGAAGGACCTGAAAAGCATACGTATGGAGGAATGGTCTCAGATGCCTTAATATATGCCCCCCCCCCCCCCTGCAGCATTATAAGAGAAAACTTAGAGCTGTTATCTTGGAAAAGGGAGAGTGCAGAAGGTGCAGGAGTGCCAATAACTGGGAAACATGTTTCTGAGAAAATGTGTATTTTTATGAGAATTTTGTTTCTTTGAATAATGTTACCTTGTTGAAACGTTACATTTCTCTAAATTCAGCATAAAATCAAGCTACTAAACAAAAAAATAATCATAGCTGTGTTGCTCATCTTTGAATGTTCAGTTGAGTCTGACTCTCCGGGACTGCATGAACCATAAGACACCATGCTGATCCACTTGGTATTCATGGCAAAGACACTGGGTTGTCAGTTCCTCCTCCAGTGGACCACAGCATACAGCTCCTGGTATTCCAAAGTGTTCTCCCATCCCAGTCATTGATGACTGGAGACCTTCCAAGTTGGGGCGGCGTACATTGACTCCCCCCCATAGTATAGACTCCTCCCCTTCACTCCAGGTTGACCCCTATATATCCCAACCAATAAAATACTATAAGTACCCCCCAGGGAACTAAAATTAACCCCATCACTCATGGAGGTCTAAACAGATCCCCATGACCCTCTAATTAACTGCCTCAGTCCCAAAAGGGTCTATTCTATACAGACCCTTATGGGACACTCATTAAACCCCATTATTCCCATAAGGGTCTTTACAGACCCTTATGGGACAATAATTAACCCCATTAGTCCAATAGGGGTCTATATAGACTCATATAGGAAACTATTAAGCCCTAGAATATCACTATAAGTGCCATGAGGGTCCTCAAGGACCCTCATGACACCAAGTCTAAACACTACACTATTAATCCCCCATACCTTATTAACCCCCCTCTACACTATTAACCCATACACTACCTACCTAACATCCTAATATAATCCGTTACCCTACTAATTACAAAAACAAATAAATCCTAAATTACGCAAGAAATAAAATACATTACAAAAAATAAAAAACATATTTTACTGAAAATAAAAAAAAATAGAATTACACAAAATAAAAAGCCATTACATCAAATAAAAAAAAACATATTACAGTTTAATAAAAACATACATTACATACACTAAAACCCCTCTAATTACATCTAAAACAACCCCTTTCCTAAACCTAGAATAAGGTAAATAAGGCCACTTACCTTGCCTAAAATGAGATGATGGTTTTCTGGCCTTTGTCCCTAGCATAAGGGCCCATCCTTCATTGGCGCAGTTCCGACGTCCGGCATCGCTGGGAAGAAAAATAAACATTCAAATCTTCCCCTCCTCTCTCTATATACAGTAGATATAAAAAGTCTACACACCCCTGTTAAACTGTCAGTTTTCTGTGCTGTAAAAAAAATGAGACAAAGATAAATCATTTCAGAACTTTTTCCACCTTTAATGTGACCTATAAACTGTACAACTCAATTGAAAAACAAACTGAAATCTTTTAGGTGGAGGGAAGAAAAAAAATAAAAATAATGTGGTTGCATAAGTCTGCACACCCTCTTATAACTGGGGATGTAGCTGTGTTCAGAATTAAGCAATCACATTCCAAATCGTGTTAAATAGGAGTCAGCATACACCTGCCATCATTTAAAGTGCCTCTGATTAACCCCAAATAAAGTTCAGCTGCTCTAGTTGGTCTTTCCTGAAATTTTCTTAGTTGCATCCCACAGCAAAAGCCATGGTCCACAGAGAGCTTCCAAAGCATCAGAGGGATCTCATTGTTAAAAGGTATCAGTCAGGAGAAGGGTAGAAAAGAATTTCCAAGGCATTAGATATACCATGAACACAGTGAAGACAGTCATCACCAAGTGGAGAAAATATGGTACAACAGTGACATTACCAAGAACTGGAGCTCTCTCCAAAATTAATGAAAAAACAAGAAGAAAACTGGTCTGGGAGGCTACCAATAGGCCTACAGCAACATTAAAGGAGCTGCAGGAATATCTGGCAAGTACTGGCTGTGTGGTACATGTGGCAACAATCTCCCGTATTCTTCATATGTCTGGGCTATGGGGTAGAGTGGCAAGACGAAAGCCTTTTCTTACAAAGAAAAACATCAAAGCCAGGCTACATTTTGCAAAAACACATCTGAAGTCTCCCAAAAGCATGTGGGAAAAGGTGTTATGGTCTGATGAAACCAAGGTTGAACTTTTTGGCCATAATTCCAAAAGATATGTTTGTCGCAAAAACAACACTGCACATCACCAAAAGAACACCATACGCACAGTGAAGCATGGTGGTGGCAGCATCATGCTTTGGGGCTGTTTTTCTTCAGCTGGAACTGGGGCCTTAGATAAGATAGAGGGAATTATGAACAGTTCCAAATACCAGTCAATACTGGCACAAAACCTTCAGGCTTCTGCTAGAAAGCTGAACATGAAGAGGAACTTCATCTTTCAGCATGACAACGACCCAAAGCATACATCCAAATCAACAAAGGAATGGCTTCACCAGAAGAAGATTAAAGTTTTGGAATGGCCCAAGTGAAAATGTGCCATGCCGATAGACTCATACCCAAAAAGTCTGAGTGCTGTAATAAAATCACAAGGGGCTTCAACAAAGTATTAGTGTAAGGGTGTGCAGACTTATGCAACCATATTATTTTATTTTTATATTTTTTCTTCCCTCTACCTAAAAGATTTCAGTTTGTTTTTCAATTGAGTTGTACAGTTTATAGGTCACATTAAAAGGTGGAAAACGTTCTTAAATGATTTATCTTTGTCTCGTTTTTTTACAGCACAGAAACCTGACATTTTAACAGGGGTGTGTAGACTTTTTATATCCACTGTATATTTCTCCTCCTCTCTCCCTATATTCCTCCTCCTCTCTCTCTCTCTCTCTCCTCTCCACTCCACTCCTCTCTCTCTTTCACCCCCTCCTCTCTCTCTCTCTCTCCTCTCCACTCCACTCCTCTCTCTCTCTCCCCCCTCCTCTCTCTCTCTCTCTCCTCTCCACTCCACTCCTCTCTCTCTCTCTCTCTCCCTCTATCTCCCCTCCTCTCTCTCTATCTCCCCTCCTCTCTCTCTCTCTATCTCCCCTCCTCTCTCTCTCTCTCTCTCTATCTCTATCTCCCCTCCTCTCTCTCTATCTCTCCTTCTCTCTCTCTATCTCCCCTCCTCTCGCTCTCCCCCCTCCTCTCTCTCCTCCCTCCTCTTTCTCTCTATCTCCCCCCTCATCTCTCTCTATATCCCCACGCCTCTCTCTCTATATATCCCCCTCCTCTCCCTCCTCTCTCTCTCTCTCCCCTCCTCTCTCTCTCTCTCTCCCCTCCTCTCTCCCTCTCTCTCTCCCCTCCTCTCTCTATCTCCCCTCCTCTCTCTCTATCTCCCCTCCTCTCTCTCTATCCCCCCTCTCTCTCTCTATCTGATGGGGGGGGGGGGGGGGGGGAGACACAGGGGTGGGAGAGAGGGGCATGTTTTTAACAAAATCATATGAAAGAAGACATGACAGCTGATATACAGATATAATTAAAGTTTATTCTTTATATAAATGTAAATTACAATATTAAAGTGATGGATAATATTTTGGGGGGGCGCTTGCCCATTTGCCCCTATGCACCAGCCGCCTCTGATCCAAGTACCAGACCCAATCCTGCATGGCTTCAGGGTGGTGTGACCTCTTGGTTCCCTGACCGGAATCAAACCCAGGTCGCAGATGTAAAAGCACCGAATCCTAACCACTGGGCCACCACCTTGCTCATCTGTACCAGGGGTGCAAATCATTTTTGAGGTCACCATAGAAGCACTAAGTATGACTAGTGCTTTGAATATCTCAATTTGTGTCAAATTAGGACAAAACACAAAATAGTTATACTTTATTAACCGCTTCTAGCCTTTAGGACTGACCCGGTCTCTTCTCAGCTCACACAGAGGTTTTACTTCCTGTAACTAACAACTAATCCGCATATTGCAGATCAGATCTTGAGGTTGAACTTGATGTCCTATAAGTCTTTTTTGAACCTCAAATACTATGTAGCTATGTAACAACAAACTACGCTTTTCTTTTCCATAAGATTACAACAGGATTGCAGCACTTTATTTATACGATAGTTGTTACTGTAGTAGTTTGCGATCTTTATCTTACACAAAAGAGGTTAGTTGCACTTGAAATGAAGCCGGTGGCTGAACGATTGCAGCCAAACGAATCCCTTTGGTGTTATGTAGTTTCTAAAGTGTGAGGACCAATTTTCCTTCTATTCCGGGAATCTAATTCTTGGCAGCAGCTGTTTATTTCATCTCAGTGTTACTTCACACATATGGCAATGATGACAATCATGTACCTCCTGCAGCGCCTGTAACATGCGCTGCTTCATTTAATCACATCATGTAAAAATAGGTCTCTTTAACTTGCCAAGTCTCGCACCTATAATACGGGGCTTTAAACTTCGCCAGTAATTCAGAATTTTTTAGCCTTAGAAGCATCTGTTACTTGGCTTAAAATAATTGCGCTCATAATCCCAAATTTGCCCACTTATTTCTCATTTATATATTTACAGGAACAACAGCATATGATATTGTAAGACCATGTACTAATACAGTATGATTAATAAAACATACCATATGCGGAGTACCAAGCAGCCAGCTCTATAGATACAGTTCTCTGCAGAAACCTTCTGCTGGATTTGCTGAAAACGCGCAAGATTGTGTCCTATAATTAAGTTTATTTATAAAACACCAACATACTCTACCCTGTACTGGTCCATTCGTTTCTGGAGTGGATTGCCAGTTCCTTCTCCAGTGGGCCACAGCAGGCAGATCCTGGTATTCCTAGGTGGTCTCCCATCCAAGTACTGATCAGACCCAACCCAGCTTGGCTTCAGGGTGGTGTTGGTGATTGGATTCCTGACTGGAATTGAACCAAGATTGCATTGGTGAAAGTGAATCCTAACCACTGGACCACCAGGGAACCCGTCTGAGCCTACTATTGATACTACATTGGTTTCCAACTCTTAATTTATATTATTTGAGAGAGGCAGAAATTTATTTTCATAGAAAGATGATCTGATCACGCTAGTGGTTATCTGACTTCTGACTGGCTTAGGGGTTAGGGTTAGTCATAGGGTTAGGGATTGCGGTTAGGGGTTAGGGTTAGGCATAGGGTTATGGTGATGGGTTAGGATTAGGGTTAGGCTTCAGCATTAGGGTTCAGACATCACTTTTACATTGCAAACACTGTGCCTACTGATGCGCCGATACACCAGCACAGTAGTGCATTCCTGACACTAGGTGGTGCTGTGGGGCAGCCTTCATGTGCTGACAATGATCTGGTGTTCTCATAAAAGGAAAGATCCTGATTTTCTAAACAAATTGTTTGGGGGTGACAGATGCCCTTTATTGCATAGACAGTAGCACAAAACGTTTTGGAAATACGTAAGTGTTTGCAATTTGGACATATGGCTGAGAAATGTCATACAGTAGTTTCAAATTTTTCAATATCATTCTAAATTTGGGTGTAAATATACCACATTTGTGTTCCCTGGTGGTCCAGGGGTTAGGTTTTGGTGCTTTCACACCACACCACCCTGAAGCTGAGCAGAGTTGGGCCTGGTCAGTACTTGGATGGGAAACCACCTCGGAATACCACTTGATAAGGAAATGGTGACCTACTCCAGTATCACTGCCATGAATACCAAGGGGATCAGCATGACCATGGAAAAGATGTTATGGTCCATGAGGTGAGTTGGAAAAGACTGAACAACGAAAGAAAAACAAAAAAGGAGACTAGTACATAACTGGACAGCACTACTATGGAAGTCGTAGGGTCATATACAGTAAGGAGAACGCCTGGCCTACCCTGAGGACTAATAAGCTTTATCCCAGGTAGATAAGAGAAAGGGCAAAGTAGATGGGTCAAATGGTTATTACAACCATTAGCGCAAAGCTTCAAACAGTTCTATAAATGAAGCCAATTTAAAGAACTCCAAGAACATAAGTATTTATTGAGCTCGGGAGTATTGGCGCTGCACGTGTTACTTCTCCTTGTACTTCAATGCATTGCAGGCATCGCTCCAACTGCAGACACTGTGGTTTAATAGGCCAGATTTAAATAAACACGGCGCTCTCTTTTCAGGTCATTGCGCAGTAACTTACTGCACCACACTGCCGGCTTTGCCTTCTTAATTTGTCTGTTTCTTTTTAATTGACCAGATTAATTATTTCCACCTTGCCATTTGTCAGGTAGGTCACTGCTCCTTTTCACTGCGTTAATAAACTAATTCAGTTATTGTTCTTGTAATTAAGGCTGAGAATTACAGGGCACAATTTTAAATTGGTTTGGGTGCACAATTAATTCACTTTTTATTAAGCCGGAAGCCAAGTTAACTTTATATTGACTTAGTTCAGTCAATATAACAAAACCTCAATATGTATACACTGGATCAGATTCACTAAGGTTCTCCGTGACTGGCAATGGGGCCATGGTGGCTGTTTTTATATAAGACATATATTGTGGTCTCTTCACAAAAAGAAACTCTTGGACACTCAGGAATATTATTGTTAGATTCCAAAAAATAATATATATATATATATATATATATATATATATATATATATATATATGTGTGTGTTTGTCTAATAAAAGGTAGCCCTGATTGTCCAGTAATCCGATTGGACAATCAGAGTATTGCAATATATAGTGATACCTATATCACTATAAACTGCAATACTCTGATTATTCATATATATATATATATATATATATATATATATATATATATATATATATATAGTGGGGGGGAAAGTATTTGATCCCCTGCTGATTTGGCACGTTTGTCCACTGACAAAGAAATGACTAGTCTATAATTTTAATGCTAGGTGTATATTAACGGAGGAGAACTGGGTGAAAGTGTTGTGGTCAAATGAGATGCTCTTTGGCATCAACTCAACTTGCCGTGTTTGGAGGAGGAGGAATGCTGCCTATGACCCCAAGAACACCATCCCCACCGTCAAACATGGAGGTGGAAACATTATGCTTTGGGGGTGTTTTTCTGCTAAGGGGACAGGACAACTGCACCGCATCACATGGACGATGGACGGGGCCATGTACCGTCAAATCTTGGGTGAGGACCTCCTTCCCTCAGCCAGGGCATTGAAAATGGGTCGTGGATGGGTATTCCAGCATGGCAATGACCCAAAACACACAGCCAAGGAAACAAAGGAGTGGCTCAAGAAGAAGAACATTAAGGTCCTGGAGTGGCCTAGCCAGTCCCCAGATCTTAATCCAATAGAAAATCTGTGGAGGGAGCTGAAGGTTCAAGTTGCCAAACATCAGCCTCGAAACCTTAAGAGGAGTGGGACAAAATCCCTCCTGAGATGTGTGCAAACCTGGTGGCCAACTACAAGAAACGTCTGACCTCTGTGATTGCCAACAAGGGTTTTGCCACCAAGTACTAAGTCGAAGGGGTCAAATACTTATTTCCCTCATTGACCTGCAAATCAATTTATATCTTTTTTTTCATGTGTTTTTCTTGATTGTTTTTTTGTTATTCTGTCTCTCACCATTAAAATACACCGACCATTAAAACTATAGACTTATCATTTCTTTGTCAGTGGACAAACGTTCAATATCAGCAGGGGATCAAATACCCCCCCCTGTATATATGTATATATATGTATATTATTTTCCCGTTCTATGTTCTTCTGGCCCCTCTTCCATTCTCCATAGTTTGCCTCTTTGTGTGTGATATGGAACTCTACAAACACAATGCTTTTCTGAGGAACACCAAGGGAACGAAGGTTCCCCCTCCTTTTTCTGGAGCATACACTGTTACTATTAAGTATAATTACGTAAATTGTAAAGTAATGCAGGCATGCTTGGGATACGGAAAAGTATATCCTCAGGAATAATTAACCATGAATTTTTAGGTAGTCAGAATGGGCAGGCCTTTACATTTTTTGTATCTATGTATGTTTTAGGGTTATGTATGTAAATCTCCTTACACTATTGCCCATCTCCCTTGTCTTGGCAGTGTGGTATTATGGTATTTTTCACATACAGAAATCTTTTATGTCAAAATACGGAGCCCCCACCGATTCTCCTCTCCCCATGGTTCCTGAGCTCCGCCACATTGTTTCCAGAATAAAGCATATTTTCAATGAGAATGGAACCAGTAAAGGACAAAATAAAAAGAGAATTAAACTTGACAGCACATGATTTATGATGATCCTCATTCATCAAATGATCTATATGTTTCATTAGTGTCAATTTAAGTGGAAATCCTCAAAACATGCCTTTCACAATAAAATAAATTTCATTTGAGTTACCAGGCATTCTTTCAATAATAACCCCAAGCTTATTTATCAAAATACCATCCGTCCATTTCTCAGGGCATGGTGTAATCTTACAATCTGGTATCTGCGTCAAATGTTGCCATCTTTGTACAGTATTAAGGGATCCGCGGAAAAAAATGTAGAGGAAAAATGTGAAAAAAATATATATATTATTTGCATGTCACTACCCACAATCGTGAAGTAGCATATACTAAATAATTATCAGTATATAGTGTCATATAGTAAACATAACACATTCCTGCTATAGCTATGCACACACTTCCACATAACCTATAGCGATAACATAGTAAAGAAATGATGTGCACTAAATAAGTACTGTATGGAAACCAATAAAAAAATGGAGGGGCTAAGTTATGAAGAAAGACTAACCAAATTAAACTTATTTACTCTAGAAAAAAGGCTTCTAAGAGGAGATATGATTACCTTATATAAATACATCCAGGGTCAGTATAAAGATTTGTCAAGGGAGCTTTTTGTGCCAAGAGGTTTTCAACTGACAAGAGGACATCCCTTGAGGTTAGAAGTTAAAAGATTCCACCTCAAAGAAAGAAAAGGGTTCTTCACAGTAAGGGTGGTAAATCTGTGGAATTCTCTACCAAAGGAGGTGGTGACAGCGGATTCAATAGATAACTTTAAAAATGGGATTGGATATATATTTGAATATATATTTGAATAAAAGGGCATTCAGGGTTATCCTGGATAATTAGAGAGGGTGTATTGATCCAGGGAGTAGTCCGATCGCCAGTATCTGGGGTCAGTAAGGAATTTAATTTTTTCCCCTTTTTGAACCAATTGGGAAAGTTTCAATGTCCCCTGGATCAAATAACAACTAATCCTCATATTGCAGATCAGATGAGATCTAAAAAGGTTGAACTTGATGGACTAAAGTCTTTTTTTCAACCCTAATTACTATGGCCCTCATTCATATTAACGGCCGTAGGAGATGCGGGGCCGCAAGGACCGGCCGCAAGCTATTCGCCTATTCTATTCCCTTCCGGCCGGGGATTCCGGCAGGCTTGCGGCCGGCGCCTTGCTATCCCTTGCGGCCGCTCGCGCCGGAGGAAAGCCTTTGATCGTAAACGGCCGCAAGAGTTTCGGCCGCAAGAAAGCCCCGGTTGCTATTCAATTGCTCCGGGAAACCTCTCTGCAAGGCTAAAACCGAGCCACAGCTTACTTGCAGCAAAAAGGTCCCGCAGGCACACAATTAAGCACATAATAAAGCCATCCTGCACTCTGAGGAGACGATAAAGTGATTGTAGGTGTTAGCATTCATAGCACAACATTCCCCTACACTCAAATCCGTAATTTTTTAATTTTTAAATTCTTGTCAAATATCCGTGGACAAAGTCCCGAGGGCTTGGAGCACCTCAGACCCTCAAAGGCTGCGGGATTAGCCTCTGTCAAGTCCGGAAATGGGTAAAATAGACCTACGGGTCGTAAAGGGCTAACTTACAAGTCGTAGCATCGAAAAGCCATCCTGTACTTTTATTAAAAGTGAAAGTGATGTTTGGTTTTAGAATTAATAGCTCAACATTCCCCTACTCTCAAATGCGCAAATAAAGATATTTAACTTTATCTATCATGCAAGCCCGCACGGGTTTGAATAACGAGCTACGGGCTTGATCATTGAAGTCCGTGGGACTTGTACGGATTTTAAAATCAAAGTACAATTTGGCGATGTGCAAGCTTGAGAATGTTTTGATATTAATCCTCATGCCCCCCCATTTTGTTCCCCATCATTTACAGTGCTTTGCAGTGCTGTATTGAATATATATTGGCTTCTACAATGCTTTGTTTGCGGCCCTCCATCTCTGAACCCGTACAGGTTTTAACAAGGACGAGCCCGCGGGACTACGGGACGGAAAGTAATCCGTAAATGATATATTGGATTTGGGCTGATGTACAAGCTTGAGAGGGTGTTGCTATTAATCCTCATGTCCCCCATTATGATGCCTAGCATTTACGGAGCTTTACAGTGCCATCTCTAATTTATATTTGCATTTACAGTTTTCTGACCGGAGAAAATAAGATTTACGGGCGCTGGGAAAACGCTTCCGGACGTTTGCATGATATGCGGCCGGCCGTAAGGGGATATCCTTGCGGCGCCGTCTATTTGAATTGCAAGGTAAAGGTAGCTCTACACAGGGCCGTAAGACGGCCGCAAGGAATCGCAGTTTTGCGGCCGTTTTACGGCCGATAATAGAATGAGGCCCTATGTAACTATGTAATAATAAAAAATATATGGGAAAATATGTAAAATATATCCGACTCTCAGGACTATGTGCTTTGCACATACTGATTAATATAGCATTTTACAAAACAACAAAAAACACTTGAGGTGTGCAGCATTTTTTTTTTTTTTTAAAGGATGATTTTTCTTAGCTTTCAAAATGTCAATATATACTATATGAATAATATATATATATATATATATATATATATATATATATACACTGGTGTATATATTACTTAGGAAAAGTTATTGCATGCTGCTATATACTGCAGAAGACCCCTACTCACTAAAGGACTAAAGGACCAGGTTATAGGTAAAGGGACCCAGTTAGATGAAGGTGCTTACATTCAAATCTGTTTAGTAAATTTTAGCCAAGAGAAAGCCCTAGAAGTAAATGAAATGGTGAAGAGATACTGTTAAGTATATTAAGCAAGATATAAACTTCCTTTTAATGGCTAGTGGAATAGAATTAAAATTTAAGCTTTATGTGGTTGTTATGAAATAGAAGTTTAACTTGTACCTATACCTATACCTGTACCTATAAGTAATAATCATTTTATGTAGCCCCTTTTTCTTCCAGAAGGGACTCATACAGACAAGTACAGTACAGCTTTAATATTGCACTTGTAGTTGCCAACTAGTAGATTAGCCCATGGAACAGAAGCAAAGATAATAATAGATTGGGACCTGTTAGCACAGAGTTATCCTGGTCTAAGCACGTAGCAGGTCCAGATCCATATAGCAAGCAAGAGGTCAGGGCTGGTGGCAGACAAGAAAATATCTAAAAACAGATAAGTGGTCAGGACTGGCAGCAGGCAAGGAGAGAGACAAGGTTCTTAGGGTAAAAATCCACACCCATAGAGTAGGTCCCTGCTCGGGTAAGGCTGACCAGGACTGACGCCATTTTATATCTGCTCCATTCCCAAAGATTTATAGCTGCTCTTAGGATGCTGCTGCAATGAATCTTGGGCTCCCTGGTGTGCGTCTTCCTGGATGACTGAAAGTTTCTGAACTCAGTTTCACAGTCAGAAATGAATATTATATTGTTGTTGTTTAGTCGTTCAGTCGCATTCGATGTAATTTTTGTTGTAATCCGTACAGTCAAAGGCTTTAGAATAGTTTGTGATGCAGAAGTAAATGTTTTTCTGGAACTCTCTTGCTTTCTCTATTATCCAGCGGACATTGGCAATTTGATCTCTTGTGCCTCTTTCTCTGAGGAACCCGGCCTCCACATCTGGTAGTTCCTGGTCCATATATTGTTGGAATCAAGCTTGTAGAATTTTAAACATTACTTTGCATGCACGTAAAATTAGTGCAATTGTTCACTAATTGGAGCACTATTTGGCACTGCGTTTTTGGGGATTGGGATGTAGACTGATCTTTTCCAGTCTATTGGCCATTGTTGAGTTTTCCAAATGTGTTGGCATAAGGCAAGCTACACTTTTACAGCATCATCTTGTAGAATTTTTAATAGTTCAATTGGGATTCCACCAACTCCTGCAGCCTTATTATCAGCAAGACATTCTACGGCCCATCTCACTTCACTCTCCAAGATGTCTGGCTCCAGCTCATTGGACAAACTATTAAGGTCATCACTGCTGTTAAGATCCTTCCTGTCTAGATCTTCAGTGTATTTCTTCAGTTGCATATAGCCTAGAAGAATATATTGATGTCCATTTGTGCAAATTTGTTATGGAAGTTTCTTGTTTTAATTTTTGTAGTACATTTATATTCCATGTTGAAATAAACTAGGAAATATTATATATATATGTGTACATAAACATTTATAAAGCAAGTCAGGAAAATGCTTTCATCTCATAGCATATTTTTTACCCAAGTTTTTAGTTAAAAACGTCAGTAAAAAAATGTGTTATGTGCTTATATAGAGCGCTTTAGAATTTGCTGAATTGCAATTTAATAAGGCTGTGTATGTATATAAAGCAATGTGTCTATTACAGGAACATGCCAATGAGAACCAGCATTCACTCTATTTCAACTTCATACTGTTGTTACATAGCTCTGTTTCCCTGTTTTTTCCCACTGTTTTATTGCAGTGTTTATAAGCACAGTACTGCAGATATACTCGAGTTAGCTCACTCACCTCCGGCTCTGCTTCATCCTTTTGGGACTCATCAGTGTGGGATTAGTTACTAAATTATGCAATTAATCTTTTCAGTTTCTGGTGAGCAGTGAATGAAGCTCTCCAATATATATATATATATATATATATATATATATATATATACTACGTACACTTTACATCTACATGTCTAATGTCAGGTAAGAGATGGACTCAGTGATTGTCCGGTCTGCTCACTTTGGGATAACTAAATCACCACTCCAATCCATAATGAATGCCTCCGCTAAACGTATCTACCGCACACAGAGCTCAACGTCAGCATCACCTCTCTGTCACTCCACTGGCTCCCCATAACCTCCAAAATAAAATTTAACGGCACGACCCTATAAAGCCCTCAACGACGTTGCACCCCCTTATATCTCTGCTTTTGTCTCAAAATACTCCTCCTTGATATTGGTTTTACCTTCTATTCGTCTTATGTATGGAGCGGAGGAATATGTTAGAGCATTATAAATATCAACTATAATATAATGTCAATTTGGGTGTTGTCGCCATGCTTTGCGCAACTGCGGCCCATGCGAACCCCCCACGACTTTGCTGCAATGAGCGCAAAAGGTGCTCATTACAGTGGTGGAGATGAGCGCCACATGCGCTCATCGTGAGGCCCACGGTACTTAGCTGCAATGAGCACCCAAAGGCGCTCATTGCAGGGACCAAGGCACGCAATACTTTACGGTTTGCAATAATTTACAAATTTAACGGCGGAACCACCGAACTTGAAAGACCACCAAAAAACTTAAAAAAAAAAAAACTTCTACACTCACACACAGCACAGGGAAAGAGCCAGGGAGCCTGCGAGTGAGGTTGCAAGTTAATTTGAGGTATATTTGGCGCTTTTTGACAATCGAAAATCGGCTAAGCAAGAAAAAAAATGGTGCCCGAAAAACTTAACTGGATGAAAACGAGGCTGAAAACAGTAAAAACAACCCCGAAGACAGTAACACTTTTGCTAAAGCCAGTAAAAAAAAACTTGAAGCCAGTAAGATGAATCACCTAAGCAACGGCACTCATCCCAAGGCACTCAAACATTCAGCAGAAACACAGAGGAGAAAGACACAGGGGAGGGAGAGGGTGGTAAGAGACACGGGACTGAGAGACAGAGGAAGAGACAGAGGGGGAGAGGAGGGGGAGGGAGAGAGGGGGAAACAGATACAGGTGCCAGAGAGTGGGGAGAGGCTGGCAATGAGCGCTGAAGGAGCTTATCGCGAGACCCGTAAAGTAAACGGGGCAGAGGCTCGCCTTAAAATTTTGTCTCGTCATTTTTGACGGGCAAGTAGCTAGTAAGATAATAATTATGAACATAAGACAATAAAATGTAACACACTGATAAATTAAATAACCCCACGGAATAACAGGAAACAAGTGGAGTAGTACAGATAGACATTTTATAGACTAAATAAAAATGAAAACTTTCAAGAATACTAAAACTGAAAGCTGATACGGCTACGAAACACATAAACTAAATAACATTTAGCTAAAATGGGCCCAACCAAATAGATTACGCATGAGAAGCAGCCAGCAAGTTAATGGCTGGTGAACGTAGGTAGTAATGCTGAGGGAATGGATCAGCAATATATTTCATTTTATACTATAGAAGCAATTTATGAGGCTGATATGTTATTTTCAAATGTTATAAATCTGAACAGTCTCATACTGACCCCTCCAGGGCGCCATACTAAATTTCGGGCCAGTTGTATCTGCATCAGAGCGTTCACCTGACAATTGTCATGGGCGCAGCGTACACCTGTTACTTTGGGGCATGCTCTGTCTTAGATCATTCATAATTTAGAATTTTATTTTTCAGCAACTAGTATCACCGGGGACATAATGCAAAAATAACCATCTGTCAAAAGGTTCCCTCCGCTCCTAATCACTTTACACACCTTTGCAGCGATATGTGCCTAAAATGATTGCTTCTGTAATGAAAAAATTAGATCTGCGAGCAGTATCTAAACAGCAGAACTCGCAAAGGGGCCGTGTGTTTTGTAATTACATGCCTGTCTATATATTTGTCAGCTTGAGCTGTGGGCTGCAGTAGAGTAAAGATCATTAACTATCAGTCAATCATACCCAGAACTCACCTCAAGGCAAGAACAAAAGCAGCATGTATCATGTTAGCTCATTAGATACTGTTTGTCACAATCCAGACCGCTCATGTAGACGGTTACATTAACAGCTAACATTTACTGGCTTCTAGAAAACTATTTATACCGTATTTCACGTTGCAAAAATAAAACAAATCATGCATTTAAAACAGTAATACATTTGGAAACAAAATGGAATCATATTCGAGCAAACAACTACATCATTATGATGATAATATAATATGTAACCTACATATAAGATAAAGTAATTAAGTAACACTTGGGCCACATAATAAGACCTTGGGTTTAGTCTTATTGATCGTTGACATTCACATATACGCAGCTCTCTCTTTTTTTCAATATTTAATTACTTACAAAGATTGTAATCAGGGGACTAGGTTTAATGCTGCTTGGCCTCATGGCAAATTGCCCTTCTCTTGTCTAGCCATGGTCATGTTTCTGACAAGTGTCGTGGAACACAATCACACAGGAGGATTCAATGCTTTTCTTCTCCAATTTTTACTATACTTATTGCCAGTAATACATAACATACCAAAAACAAAAGCATAAAATAATCAGGCCGAGCTGTGTCAGAGCACTAACTTTACTGTAGACATAGTTCCCTTACAATTCAGGGCTTCCATCCAACTAAGCTTGGATGTAGCAAAACAGCTTAATCAGTCCAATACTTTAAATTCCTCACTGGCCTGTATGTTCCAAAAAGTCTCACTTCATCAGAGGATGGCTTTCAGCTTCAACGCTGCAGACTCCTTGATTCTCTTTTACTCAGCAGCTTGCTTATTAGCATCCACACTGCAGTCTCCTTGCTCAGCTTCTGCTCTGAAACACTCTATCTGGGCTTTGGACTACAACACTCCCTCTGAGCTGCAATACTCTCTCTGGGCCCAGTTGCAACTATCTCAGACTGCCATGGGCCTGTTCACAGCTGCAGCCCCATTGTGATGTAAGAGAGTTTTAACACCTGTAGTACTGGATTGGGCAAATGCCTTTATCCAGCGTCAGGCTCACAGACTTATCCTCTAGGAATATGTCACTTATCTGTACGGCTTTCTTACAACCAAGTCAGATCTGCAAACTGCCACGGCGCAGTCACTACTTCTCCTTTCTCCTTGTATGGCTCCATTCTAACATTTCCAATTTCCACCTCATATATATATATATATATATATATATATATATATATATATATATATATATAAACTTTCTATCAATTTTTGTGACTGGCCTGCGTGATGGTGTACTTTCTTTCAGAAATCCATCATGGATTGTTTGTCCTTGCTGACCATCTGGTCAATGAGCTGGTGGAATGTTTGGCAAAGATAGTAGGCCTTGAATGTCTCAATGACCTTCTGATCCATAAGCTGGATGAGCGAAGTAGTGTTGGGTGGCAGAGACCCTACTTCCACCAGGATGCAGCATTGGAGCACAGCCAACAACAGGCTTGGAGCATTGTCCATTTACAGGAGCTTGTTGGCCTCCAGTCCTTTGCTCCAACAGTAGCGCTGCACTGATGGACAGCAGTGCTCGCTTAAAGCTGTTCATCGTGATCCGGCCTTCCTGCTGAATAGCAAAATGACTGGCAAACTAAATTTTGCAATGCGTTCTCCTTTCTCCAACCACATTATGAGAAACAAGGGAACAATGGATGTTGTAGGTAGGATGTTGTACATCGGATTGAGGGTCTCTAGTGGCAATCTCTCTCTCTTTCTCTCTTTCTGCCTCTCTTAACACTGTGACGCTGTTCTTAGCATTAGGTGGGGTCCAGAGGAAAAAACAGCGTTCAGAGGGGATCAGCGGTCAAAAACCAGCAGGGGTCTAGGGCAAAGTGGGAAATTACATTGAAAACAACGCTATGGGGAATCAGCACTAAAAGAGAGAGACATGAGTGAATGTGTGTTTGATAAGTAATGTAATTAAACACATAAGTCACAGCAGTTTGAATGAAATTGCAAAAGTAATCACATATAATAACTGTCAAAATACGAATTGTTGTCACGCTTTGCGAGCTTGCAAAGCGAGCTCGCAAGAACCGCGTCCCTTGCAAAGTGAGGGACGCAGTTTGATCCGCAAATGCGGACCTTCGCAAAGCGAGGGGCCGCATTTGCGGAAGGTGGAGGCTCCAACGTCGGCTTCATTGAGCCGAAGGTCCGCATTTGCGGAGGTGGAGGAAGTATATTCATTTATTCATTATACATATACACAAAAAAAAACAACCTTGCAATAAACACAAAATACATTAACCGCGCGCCTCACATCCTACGCCAGCGCTGCTCATGCCACACAAAATACACCAGGGGGACAGCCTTGCAATAAGCTCAAAAAGCAGATCAGAGCCGACCTTACAATGACTGCAAAAGCGCCTCTAATAACAAAAAAACTGCATTCAACAGCCTCGCAATGAGCGCCGAAGGCAGTTGCTGTCATTGTGTGTTGGTGGGTGGGTCTCAGCGGGGGCTCTGTAATGTTAGGTGTACTTGTCATATGTTACCTGCCTTTGAACATGTTGAAAATCTCACACTACATGAAATCCAATGGTATTTATCAGACAGTTATGGCGATATATAAAGCACAGCGACCATATACGAGTGTTTGCATTTGTTGTGTGGTCAATTATTGCGTATGTATCTGTATTGCACAGCGACACAAGGGATACAAGATTTTCTTTAGCACATGTACTGACTATTTAAAGTATTTATATTGAAAACAGTTTATGTTGGAGCATTAATGGGAGCACGAACAGTACAGCTTACGTTGTGCGGGTCATTTCTTCCTTGCCATCCAATCAAGGCTGTAGTCATGTATGTTAAGGATATTATGCTTGAGGGGGAAAGAGCACGGGCTACTGTAAAAGATTAATAATTATAGTAATATAAACACATTATATGGAATACACTATTTCAGATGTTGTTGTTCAGTCCTCCAGTCGTGTCCCACTCTCGGTGACCATATGGACAGCAGCCCCCAAACACATCTGTCGGTTTTTCTGGTGGGTTGCCCATTCCTTCTCCAGGGGAAAGTGTTTTGTCTGACCTCTTTGCTATGACCTGTCCATTTTGGGTGACCCTACATGGTATAGCTCACAGCTTCATTGAGACATACAAGCCCCTTCACCACAACAAGGTAGCGATACAATTTCAGATATTAACAGCACAAAAAACCTTGGCCAAGTGGACAAAACGGTCTCACTCTTGGATTTGTGTGCCCCACTTCCATCCAAATGAATTACAGTATAAAAAAATATATTAAATAACAACAATTAACTTTTAATGCGATTACTTGACTTTTATGATGCCCCCAATTGGTAGCTCAAGTTGTAAGTCTCACTATGACTAATTTAGAAATTCAAACTGGCATAAAAACCATCTGGGTGCCACTCAACTACATGATCCTCATGTAAAGAATATAGTTAAACCTAAGTAGACCTCCCTTGCCTCTGTTTTTTCCATTGGGAATGTTGGGTTATATGATATCCTGCCGTAGTAAGACAAAATATTATTCAGGGACATCTGGTGTTTGGCTCTGGATATGGATGCGTCTTGCCTTCTCCATTATGATGGCCTGGTTGAGAGGCATGTTACTCTCCAGTTCATCATCAATCCAGATGGACAACTGCTTCTCCATCTCCTCCAGGGCGTAGCGACTGGAGCGGGTAATCAATTATGAGTGTACCATGAAACCCCCCTTCTGGATCGCTACCTTGTGTATCTCAATTAAGTTGTGAGCTAAACCATGTAGGGTCACCCAAGATGGGCAGGTCATAGCAGAGTGGTCAGACAAATTGCAGTCCACTAGAGAAGGAATTGGCAACCCACTCCAGTAACTTTGCCAAGAAAACAATATGGATGAGCACAACCAGACACAAATGTGCCTGGAGTGCTGCCTCCATATGGCCACCGAGATTCAGACTCGACTGAACACACACACACCATGAAAATAGGGATGTCTAGTCCTTCTCCTCAAAAAACGCTGTGAAGTAAAACGTTTTGTAGTATAATCTGGCAACCCACTCCAGTATCTCTGCCATGAAAATCAAGTGGACATATAGATGTGCCTGGTGTCGTCATGGACAGTCGGAAAAGACTGAACAATGCAAAAAAATATATATATTTCTATATATACAAGACAACAAAGTCAGAGGTGCTCATCAGAGAACAACCAACCTTAATAGGTTAGTTCTATGGCCATGATAAGCCACTCTGAGAGCAACCTCTTTTAGCTCACTTGTGCCCTTCACAGGGAGAAATATCCTGTAATATATCAGTCTGGACTCACTTAAAAGTGTGACCCAGCCCCGAAATACCAGGCAATTCTACCCTGAACAGGAGAAACAGCAAACCACAGACGCGTTTCGGTCTTTATGGGCCTCGTCAGTGAGGTGCAGCTGAACTCCCTAAGGCACAGTGAGCAAGGGGTCCACGCCTGGAGTCCCCTATTACCCTTAGGGAGACGAAAGCCTAAAGGTAATTTGCATATACAAGACAACAAAGTCAGAGGTGCTCATCAGAGAACGAACCAACCTTAATAGGTTAGTTCTATGGCCATGATAACCCACTCTGAGCGCAACCTCTTTTAGCCACTTGTGCCCTTCCCAGGGAGAAATATCCTGTAGTATATCAGTCTGGTCCCACTCAAAAGAAAGAAACGGTGGAAGTAAAATGTATTAATTTCCAGTATCTCACAATAATCTGTTAATCGTTTCCCAGGCAGGGAGATAAGAATCCGACCATCCAGATGGTAACTGCACCTCAATATAAAGAAAACACAATCAGTCCATAACACACTTTGGAAATAATCCCAACTGGTATGTGCAACAGCGCCAGGTGCAGAGCTCATGGCTCCCAGAAGGTTTGATCAGCACAATCCAGAGTTTCATTTGAACACATCATTTTAATTATTACCAACTGAAGCTCGGCAACCCTATAGGCTGTGAGTCAGGCTGGATATGATTATTCAATAACATGTCAGCCCCACATGCTGTAGGATATTGCATACAATGGAGCTGCATTACAAAACCAATATGATTTCATATATGAACTTGCTATAGATGCAGACAGGCATGTTTTATATCAGTTGGCACACAAGAATCAAATCAAAATAAATGAGTAACAAAAGTTCCAGGACATTCCTTCTCAGAGCCGACGCGAAATACAATGATAACGAAATTTCATTTACTTAAGCAAAATAAACTAGAACTTGCAAAGAACCGTATGGTCAAATTGTATTTTTTTTTTTTCGGATATAGTTTATTAATGTTAAAAAAATACCATATGCTGCAGCTAAAATGCCTGAAAAAAAGCAGAGCATGTTTGGGGTGAAGTGTGGGGGGAATAATATTCTGCGAAAGGGTTCGATCCAAAATGCATTAAAAGAAAGTTATGAGAAAGCCTCCAGTTTGATGGAGTAAACTTGGCTGAGAACTTATTACACAAGGCGTCAGGAGCAATCTGGAAGATAAATGAATTGCTGCTTTCCAAACTACTGAATAGATCTATGGATGAGAGACGCTGGTCATGGAAAGTTTAGGGGGGTTATCATTCTGGGGCGGCCACACACAGCTTTATATGGACATTTAAGGCTACACTCGCAGACGATAAAGCTATTAAAGGGACGTCAACACCCGAGCATTAACAATTGTCTATACTGGACTCCAGATTTAGTAAATATAAGTATAAATAAGTCTATTTAGTATCTGCCATGACATGCTCTTAAGATGTAAACACTTGTATTACAGATTACTAATGTTTATGTGATGGAAAAATATACGTAATTAAACTTGGTGATATCAAAATGTTTAGAAAAACTGTAATATTCTTACTATGGGTCATATTGTTAAGAAAAAGGTTTTAATGCACTGGTTTTATATTAGTAGTCCCGATATCTTTGTGCAGAATAAAAGGAAATTAAATGCTGTTTTAAATTAATGATCAAACATTTTGGCTTTACTGTCTATTTACCTTACTGTCTACCTTCAGTAAAGATAGTGACGCTACAATCTATTACCCAGCAACAGTTACAGGTATGAATCATATATCATACAGCAAGTTTATCCATCATTATATCCTGGGGGGCTACTTCTCCCTTCAGCTTGTTATACCCCAGTCATAAAATAATCACACAGCTTTCTTTCTATCTCTCCATCCATCCATCTATCTTTATTGAAGAGTGAAGTAGCCATGAATGCCCAATAATCTAGATTAATAATGAGTATTGCAATATATGATGATACTCAGTGGTGGGCCCCAGTGCAAAACGAAAATTTGGAACCACAGGGTGCCACAGCAGATCCATGGGGGCCACAGGGCCTTCATGGGGGCCACAGTGGTCCATAAAGGGCCACACTGGACCCTAGGGAGGTCTACCGGGGCCACAAGGGCCACAGGAGGCCTGCTGGGGGTCACAGAAGAACCGCGGTGCCACTGAAGGGCTCTGGGGGCTACAGGGGACCCACAGGGACCTTAGAAGACTGTCAGGGGCCACATGGGTGCCCATTGGGGGCACAGAAGACCCACGGGAGGTCCGCAGGGGCTCCTCAGAGGCCAGGGACCTCGGTGCAAGGCATCAGTTGCACCGGCGGTAGCTCCACCGCTGGTGATACTTTTTTATTGGACAAACATGGTTTAACCTCTCATAATGGAACATTTTTTGTCTACAGTATTTGAAAAACATATCAGATATGCACACACTACCATGACACATGTCCTCTAAAAATATGCTGCCCTAGGCCTTGATTTTATGGGCCTAGGAAGAAAAACAACTAAACCAAAAGGTAACTAAGGGTACTAAGCATAAAGATTATAGAGACATTGCAACTCTTGTTGAGCATATTTACTAAATTCAATGTTATCACATTTAATTAACTAAGGGTGGCTACTATGTAAAGGTAGAACCATTATAAACGAGCATCAGACATCACAACATAACATGTGCCCCGGTTTGTAAACCATTTCTATTTTCTCAATGTGAAATCCATTAGGCACTGCAAAATGGTACAAGCAAACACTATAATATTATGGGCTTTATCTGTAATTATTTAAGTGGTTCTGGGCTCTCAAACCATCATAGCTACATGATAAAATTAAATCAGTTGGTCGGAGAGAATGAGATGTCTGAAAGGGCAGAGCATGTTCAGTTGAACCAGAGCTCGGAGCTCTTCTGTTAGATGCCCCTCACATGGCTGTAGTTACACCTGAGGCGCCACTGGGCAAAGGCTCCTCGGGTTATGTTTTGGTAATCAGTATTTGGGCCATAGTAAAATAACATGGGCATGGAAGAAGGACCATCTTTTTAATATCTCTGTTCATGTATTCATTCATGTTATAAATATGTATGTTTAAATTATAGTAAAATATATTATCGCTACGGAATATGTTGGCATGTTACAAATAAATGCTAATAACAATATTAATATTAAGAATAAAAATAAGAATAGGAATAATATTTCACCATTCACAAACTGCTGTTCATTTCAAGTTTTTAAAGACAGAACTGGTTTCTGTCTTGTTCTGGCAGAGATTTGTAAATAATTTACTTGATGTTACTGTCTCCTTTTGAAAATCTCATCTGTCAGAATTCCCTATAGCATGAGAGCCATGCAGGGAGAATTGTGGAGGTTGTTGCTGTTTGTATGTAGCTGAGACTACACCTCCAAGCACACTTTGAGGAAAAGAGGAAGTAACGCAACTTGGCGAATCAGAGAGGAACTTTGTAATTACCACCACCAAGAAGATTTGTGTAATGTATGTTCTGTTTTAATACAGTTGTAAACATAAAAGCATGGAGCATCACGCAGGCTGTCACCCCTAGACACTTGCCTATTCTGCCTAATGGTAAATCCAGGCACCATATTCTACAAGGATCTGAAGAATAAAACTCTTTACATGAGCTATAACACTTGGAACTTGATCATTGGAGCTCAATGAGTATGCCCCCGCCAAATCTTATTTATTACAAGGTGACATCCCCATACCCACCCCAACGATAAAACAAAGTAATAATGTGCCCCACAGCTCAAGGAACCTCACTGCAGCCCCTGTGGAGTTGGTGCCTGGGAGTTTAATTACATGGACACGTGAGCGCTTCCCTCCACCAGATCCACAGACTATATAGGAAAAAGAAACAACTATACATTAAACTACATTATATACGGTTTTACCTCATACTGAAAACAAATCAAAAATCCTAAAATGATCTGTGAATAATTGACAACTGGAGGAGAAGTGTTTCACATTTGTCACAGGCCTGAACATTTTATAGCAAATACCTATAAACCTGCATCTTATTATTTTAGGATCCAATAAAGTAAGAACTCACTTGAGCATAAGACTCTCCTGGACATAATCATATTCAAATATATAGTAATGACTGAGGAAAAGGGTCAGCCTAAGTTGGGCCATGTGGTCTTTATCTTTCATCAAATTCAAATGTTTTTTATGATTCCATGAAAATTTTGATGTTGGAACATTACATTATATCACTATTTAAGGAACATTGGTCTTAAACTGGAGATTTATTAACCTTGTGATTTAGCGAAGCGGTGTCCTTGATATGAAGTGTTGTGATCAGTGCTACACCAGATTAATTGCTTCCTCTCATTAAAGACACTTTATGCAGTAAATATACGAGCATTTGGAAAACCTAACCTATAATGAGATTAAAATGGTACCAGCAGTAAAGTAACTTCCTAATGGAATAATAGCACAAATAATTCAGTACGAAGCCATGCTAATTATCAATATACTACTAATATTTCCTGTATTAATTATCATTATTACACTTTATTTATAGAGATATTATGATTAAAAAATGCTGGTTCTGCCATATATTTAGAGAGGCATCGACTTTGTGCCTCGATCAGTGTTTTCAAGTGTAAAGCTGAGTGCGGTGGACAGGAAAATGCCAACAAGTGTATACTTCTAACATTGAGATGACAAATGGCTCTGAGGACAATTTAAAGCCTTTTTTTCTTTGTTGCACTGGACAATGTTTCACAGCGTGTCTCTTTTTTGAAAATGAAGGCCATGGAGCAGAATGAAGTGTTTTGAATGAATTATAATTTTTGGATATATAATGTCTTTGTGGGCTTGTCCTTGTCAGCCAATGTGCAGGAGTATAGCGAGTCGGCCAGTGGGATCCAGCATCACACAAAGGTATTTCATGTTACTTTTAAGAAAGTTTAAACAATCTTTCAAGCAATAAAATATTTTTTTTAATTTTTATGACATTTCTTTTTTAAATGCATAATAGAAGTATTTTGCTTTTTTATTGTTGTATTGGCCTTTAGTCGTGTCTGACTCTCAGTGACCATTTGGATGCAGCAAACCAGGCACATTTGTCTGTGTTTCTGGCTGTGCTTATCCATATGGTTTTCTTGGCAAAGATACTGCAGTGGGTTGCCAGTTCCTTCTCCGGTGGACCGCGATTTGCCTTCTACAATGTATCCTAAATGTGGTGTTTGTGCTATGTTATACATATAAAGAAACATATTTTAAATATAGAAAAAAAAATAGTTTTCATAAAAATGTAACACAAAAATAGCTCCAGAGCAGAGTATTGGCTCCTCCTGTAGTCTGACCTGTAAAACGAAATGAAGTGGCAATTAGAAACGATTGGAAATAATCACAGATAACAGTCTATACTTGGGCTGAACAGAAAGGCTGATTGACAGGTAAACGCAGAAAACGTCAACACATATTTACTGTTTTTTAATTAACATTCTAATAAAAAAATATGTTGTATAACCTACAGTTTTTTTTTTTATAATACCACATTTGGGACTCCACTGTGTCCCTATAATGTAAGTTTTATAAACAATAGATTACTAATTTGTCATGCATTCCACTGATAAGTAAACCCCTCCTTGTGGGTATGACCCTAGGTCACAGCTGTGGAACTTGGCACCCATGTGAGAAAGAACACGGAAAGAGTGGGCAGCCCCAGCCAATGAAAACCTGTTATCTCAGGAGCGTCTTAGAGGTATATGTGTGTGCTTCCGACTCTCCGTGACATCATGGACCGCAATATACCAAGCTGATCCACTTGGTACTCATGGGAGAGATACTGAAGTGGTTGCCAGTTCCTTCTCCAGTGGACCATAGCATACAGCTCCTGGTCTCCCATCCAAGTACTGACCAGGCCCAACCCTGCTTGCCTTCAGGGTGGTGTGACCTCTTGGTTCCCTAACTGGAATCAAGCCCAGTGGTGACCACAAGCCTTTCTTAGAAGGAAGTAAAGTGTAAATTTTATATGTCAACTACATCGAAGACCACAAAATCTATTAATTAACATAGTTATATGTATATAAACAATTACATTTGATGCTGTTTTGATTGTGTTTCATATAATTTTACTTCTTGTGGTGATAACACAGACTGACAGGACCTGCCCGTTGTTCTGTTAAGTTTTCCATATTGAGGTAATATAAAGACATCTTAGAGAAAAGTACTCTAAGCTAAGAATAAAACAAATGAGAAGACTTTGGCCAACTTGTCAACATGTGTCATTTTAACCCGGGCTGTTATAGCGCAGATGGCAGCTGGATTTATCACCGAGCATTTGCTTTGAACTCAAGTAAATAATGTTCGCCCTGCCAGGAGGCTTCAGTACAATCTGTAGTGAGACTGCATAACGCAAATACAAAGAAATTAGCAGGTAACTAAGATTTACACTTCTTTTGGGTGACCACATGAAAAATGAAGTAAATAACGGTCATATATACAACAACAACATAAATAATTGTACTGTTTCTTTTATTGCACAACGTCTTCTTTTGTTCTTTAAAATATTTGTATTATCACATATATAGTTGTGAGCAAGCGGGCTGTTGCTAACACTGCGAACTGAGGCCCTCGCCGAAGGCACGGATTTACAACAAGACGTGTTACGACCTCGCAAATATACCACCTTACCGCCCGAAACCCACGCACATGAAAACATGAAAAACACAATAAATCCACACAACCAATATATAAAAAGCTTACCTACAGCAGGGGGGGGCACCCAGGACCTCGAAAACTGAAGTTACACACCCGGAAATCCCGTGAGCGAAAGAAAAAATGGCAGCCGAAAAAAACAAAAACGAGGCTAAAGCACCCAAAACACCCAAAACACCACCAAACACCTATGGATTTTGCAAAAAAGACGTACGAAATCCGAAAACAAGGACGCAACGCGCGCGACCCGAAAAACATTACAAACACAATAAATACACACACCAAACATAAAAAGCTTACCCACAGCAAGGGGGCACCCAGGACCTCTGCAAGTGAAGTTACACCTCCATTTAAGTCAAAATTTCTGAGTTTAGACACCCGAAAATCCCCTAAGCGAGAGAAAAAATGGCCGCCGAACAAAACTAAAACGAGGCTAAAGGTCCCTAAACACGCAAAACTCCACCAAACAGCTACGGATATTCCGAAAAAGTCGAACAACATCTGAAAACAAGGAGGCAAAATCAGCCGCATACCACACATTAGGCGCCATTTTAGAACACTAACTTACACAATGCGGAAGTACACAGCTACCCTAACGGACACTATTACACTACACACTGCACACATTCATGACACTTACACAGCAGCTCCACAGCACTGATGCTGCAGCAACATGAAAACAGATTGCAAGCTCTTCAACACAATGCTTCCTGCATATATTACTTCACAATAGGTAAAGTATATTTATTTCTTATTTTATTAATTATTCATTGCCATACCCAAAAAAAAAAACAACGAGGCTCATAGCACACAAACAACCAAGAGGCTCGCAATGAGCGCCAAAGGCGCTCAGCGCGAGGCTAGCAATGAGCGCCGAAGGATCTTAAAACACCAACAAAATTAATTTAGCACGCAAACACCAAAAACTTCAAGTCCCTAAATCTATTGGAGTGTACTTAGACAAGTGCCAATCTTCTCCAACATTTCACCATTTAGGATATGGCATCTGCAATGTATTTACAACAGCCACATATTTTGTGTGGAGGTCTAAAGACGTGATCAACAGTTGTATGGCCAATTTCAGCACCCATTAATTTATATTGTGGCAACCCTAAGGGGCATATTTAGGTTTTATCTTGGTCTAGGAATCTTCAGATATATGCTCTTTTGGCACCCCGTTACTATCCCTCCATTCTCCTTGCTATGTCCTAACATGATTACCATAAACTTATACTTAAGATCATAAATGCTTATGTGTTTGTTTATATAGACAATATGGCAGAATGTGTAGGGTACACTTAGAGAGAGAATGTCACATCATTTAGACATTTCTGAATGTATGAGCATATTAAGTCCATGCAACTGTACTGTCATCTTGAGGAGCGCTGCTGCCCCTGAAAATGAGCTGCCCTAGACCTGTGTGTGTGTTCAGTCCTTCAGTTGTGTTTGACTCTTGGTGACCATATGGACTGCAGCACACCAGGCACATCAGTCTGTTTCTGGCTGCGCCTATCCATATGGTTTTCATGGCAAAGATACTGGAGTGGGTTGCCAGTTCTTCTCCAGTGGTCCACAATTTGTCTGATCTATCTACTATAACCTGTCCATCTTGGGCGACCCTACATGATATAGCTCACAGCTTCATTGAAGTACACAAGCCCCTTCACCACGACAAGGTAGCGATCCAGAAGGGGCCCTAGACCTAGGTCTAGGCAAATACACACCACTGGAACCCATATATGCAATTGTCTTCCCGCTGACACAATATCTGCTCTCATTTACATTTTTCCTTTCTGAATTAATGGGTCCAGTGGACATATTGATGACGCGGAGGCTGCACAGGCTTCCTGGGTCAGCTCGCAGTGTCGGGTGACCCAGTGGAGCCTGTAAGGCTGCATCAGCCAATCAGAAGCGTCGGGGGCGGGACTTCCACCGCATTCGCGCACCGGGAGTCAGTTAGGCGCGGTCTCCGTGGAAAATCCCTCCCTCCCACCCTAATTTAATTGTATGTAAAAAGTTGTTATTGTATTGTTATGCAAAAAAAAAAAGTATATATATATATATATATAAGTAAAGAGGAAGAGTGTTATTGGAGAAGTGGCAATTTTATGATGTATGGTTGTATTGTTGGCTAGGCGGGAGGTGAGTTGCCCGGCCCACTGGCCTAAGTGGGCGTGGCCCGACCTCACAGGGCGTGCTTAATATAAGCATTGGGGCTTTGGGCAGGGCCCAAGGCATGAGGTTACTGCCCGTGGCCGGGCTCCTCCCCCTTTATGTTAATATGTATAATATATACAGGTTTTTAAGTTATGTTAAAATGGTTAATTTATAATAAAGCTGTGGCCCGTGTTTTCTCCAAAAAATCGGTGTGGTGTCAATCCTTTTTATATAAGCCTAAATGGATCATGCGTGGGTCATGTATGTTTCAAGTTGTTTTTTTCTCCAAAAAAATAAATAAATTTGATTTGTTAGAAAATATCCATAGCTGTGTTCTGTCTTCTGGATTGTAAGGTTGTTTTTTTTTTTTTTTTTTTCACTTTTTCCACACTGTATAACTGTCTTGAATCTCTAAACAGAAAAAGTCAAACATAGTAAATCAAACTGTCTGCTCCAGAACTACGGAGATATAATAAAAATGACACTGAAGTATAGAGTAAGATAAAATACTCTAATACAGAAATACTGTAAAAACAGAAACAATGTTTGCTCCATTTTCTTTCAAATGTGTTACCATTTTAACTTTTAACATTGTTACCGTAATTACTTTTCAGAACTAATCTTGATAATTACTGAGAGATGATTAGATATTGGTTTTCTGAACGTAATATACTGCTGGATCACTGAAGTATAAGGTAATGATAGGGAATATCTACACAAAGCGTCATCAATGTTGATCAATTCATTAAAAATGAAAAATATTAAATAAAAAGCTTACATGAAACTTTCAGTAAATTCACATCTATGAACAACCCTGGGTCTCGTCCGTATCAGCTAACAAACACTACAGTTTATTAAAGGTCATCGGCCAACCAGAGCAAGCCCTAAGACAATTATACATTCAAGGTACCTGGTGGAGGGAACTTGAAAGGAAAGTTAGTGAGTTTACTCAGCGGGAAAAATCCAGCACATGTCCAGATACTTTCAAAATATAACTTCCAAATACCGGAACCATTTGCATTTAAATGTAAAGTTAAGTAATAAAGTTAACAGCCATGAAATAATAAAACTTGACTTTTTTTTTTTTTTTTTTTTTTTTTTTACAAATTTTTGCTTGAAAAGTCTGTGCTGTGTGAGATGCAATGGACTCGAGACGTTCCAGGTGATATATAAACCCAAATAATCGATACAGACATCTTATATTGGATAAAGCACAAGCCACAGCATTTATTAGCAAGACAATAGTGACGGATAAACAACAACAAATAGACAAGGGGAGGAGCGAGGCCAGGGACAGCCCCTTCACACCCGGAACCCAAGCTCAGGCCTACTATGATGATACTGCCGTGTAGGTACTCACCACTGGCCTAGCGACTCACCAACCGCCGCTGTGGCAATAAATAATCCATTTATTAGAATAGTATCTATATATGTTATTTTTTTTAACAAACGTCAAAATGCATCATATATATATATACTTTTTTCCTTTCTGTCTTTTAATTAAAAATGTAATGCACAATATACCTAACTAGTCAATTGCCCATCACAAATGACGGGATAATAATAGATTTTTCTTCCCCCCCCCCCCCCCCCCAGTGTCTCTTTCACCCCATCCCTCCCCTGTGTCTTGTTCCCCCTCTCTGTTCTCTGTTTCTTGATCCCCCTCTGCTTCCCCTGTGTCTCTTTGCCCCCCTCTCCCTCCCCTGCATATCGACCCCTCCCTGCCCTGTGTCTCTTTCCCCCCTCTCTCCTCTGTGTCTCTTGCCCCCCTCTCTCTTCCCGGTGTCTCTTTCCTCCCTCTCTCTCCCCTGTGTCTCTTTCCCCCTCTCTCTCCCCTGTGTCTCTTTAGCCCCCCTCTCCCTCCCCTGTATCTCTTCCCCCATCCCTCCCCTGTGTCTCCTTGCCCCCCCCCCAGCACACAATCTCTCTGTCTCCCTTCCTGTGTCCTCCCTACCACTTTTCCTCTCCTTCTCTCTCCCTTGTGAGCCTTGCAATGAGCGCAGTTGGTGCCTTTGGTGCTCATTGCGAGCCCTGCACTGAGCGGCTTTGCCCCCCACTGCGGGCATCGGCATGTGCTACGGGCATGCACAACCAGCAAACTTTGCGAGCGTTACACACAAACTCGCAGTGCGGAAACAATAAACGACCGTAAAACCATTAATTCTTAAACCAGCTAAATAATAGTAAGAAGCCCACACATATAAAGTGGAGAGCTGGTGGGACCTTCCTCTTGGTCAGCTAGAGTCAGAATGGACAGAACAAAGGGCTCCACCAGAGACTCCTCCCTCCAGCTGACCACTTCCTCATACCTGCTGGGTCAAGGGGCTCCTCACCCCAACCCAGTTTCCTGGGAGTGGTCCATAGCCTTTCAAGACCACTGTGGTTTCTTTGTACAATGGTCATTTAAATGCAGTTGTAATCTGATTGGCTCAAAAGGCCAAGTGGAAGACTTGCTCTATCTGTGTTTTGCTAGGACAGAAGAGTGATATATTGATTATGATTGAGCCACATTTTGCTCCGTAACCCAAGTTGTTGACTCCGGCTGTAATGGATTTAGTGTTTTGCTCTTGCAGCTATTCTTTAAATGTAATCTAAAACCATTTAGCCAGCCCTTACACGTTTGTGTCATTTGATAAGCAGGTTCCTGTTCAGGAAATCTATAAGCTTTTCTTAGTATCCAACTTTGAGTCGTAAAAATATTAAAACTCTAACACATTATGACAGGGGGAAAATAATGTTAAGAGACAGTGTCTGCTAATCTCACTTTAAATAGTTTTATACATTGATTTTTATGAATCACTTTAAGAAACAAATGGAAAGTCCTGGTTTATTAAAGTTAGATTACTTGCCTTAGTCTCAGTTCTCAAATTTAATTTAATGTATTCAATATAATGTTTTCCTGGCGGTAGAGACCGAGAACAGCTGGAAAATGTTACAGAAAATACATAAGAATAATTCCATAGCACTCAGTGAATTGAATTTATTTTTATGCCTCTATTGCAGGAAACTACTTTTGTCTGTATTTCCTATTTATTGCTGACCAGTATGAAAGAGAATTGAAGAGAGGGATTAAATTAGATTAGTATTTACATACGGCTTCTACTAACAGGTGCAGTAGTCATGCAAGACAAGTAAGCTACAGCCCGTAAATGAGGGGTAGGGGGCTAATAATAAGGCAAATAGAAGGCAGTTGTGTTTAATAACTTATCCCTCCACAAGAATCAACCAAAATCCAAAAGAGACTTGAAGTTAGGGTAACTACAACACCATGCTCAGGGGACTTCAGCCAATGGTTCTTAGGAAACACAAGTAATGGCAATTGTTTTGTTTTCATTTTTATGGACTTTTATCACTTTTAATACAATGGGACTGGCATAAAGCTACAAGTTACTTCATCTTTTGTTTGATCTGCTGCATCCTACCGGTCAATTGGGTCATGAGCCAACATCATATTATCCTATGGGCTATTAATCGTGTGACCATGCTATGTGCATTAGAAGATCAATATGGAGTTTATAGCTTGGTGTCTGCTCACTTCACACATTGATATACACCGAGGGATGGGAGGATGGAGTGAACAGGGCATCCCCTAGAAGCTAGCAGAGAGAAATCAAAACATAGTAACAGTGTATAACTTTATTTCAATGGGTGCTATAGTGTTACTTTAAATGAACTTGCCAACAATGGTGGAATGGATGGACGGAGGGAGCAGGTTACCAGTCACCTCAATGGTTCTACCACCGCTAAGCTACCGGGGCTCTTATTGCTTGCAAAGCTGTAGATGACTCACCTATTCTATAAAGACAGTGTTATTCTCTTAGAAGAATAGTTACATACATAGTTACATAGTAATTAAGGTTGAAAAAAGACTTTCAGTCCATCAAGTTCAACCTGTTAAGATCTCCTCTGATCTGCAATATGCGGATTAGTTATTAATTAAATTATTGATTAAATAATTATTAATAGTATAGTATTGGAGAATGAATAAAGAGTTAGTCCATCAAGTTCAACCTTTTTCGATCTCTATTGATCTTTTTAATTTGGACTATTTATTATTATTGTTAATTGTTAAATATTGTTGAATGGTTAATTAAAGTGTTCATAACTATCAGTTAGCAAAATGTTGACTAATTTCGATGTCCCCTCAAGAATATTTAGGAGATTAAACTCCCTCTAAGGTCCCAATAAAGATATTTACCCTGTCTATCTTGTTCAACTTGATTATATGTAGATTATTATTATTATTATCGTTTATTTGTAACGCGCCAACATATTCCGTAGCGCTATACATAAGTTAAGTTACAGGCAATGACAAGTTAAAGATTCATACATTGCAAAGAGTGTATGGTCCTGTCTTTGAGCTTGGAATCCGGTGTCCATAGCGCTTTCCCTAAAGCACTGCGCAGGATTGAAACTCGCAGACTTACAATCTAAAGATACTCATATATTATATATAAAGAGCAATATATAGTCCTCGTTATTTCTGAAATTATTTTTTTCAAAAAACTTTGACACGTATGCTCTGGTATAATGTGAGCTTACATGCATGAGAAAAAGGCAGCTTTTGGTTTATTTTTTGGTTAATTTCATTATCTTTATTGTAAGACTTAGCATAAATATTAAGGAGCTTCAATATTAACCTATTTAAAGTCTTCTCTTACCAAATTTGTCCCCTTTACATATTAGAAATAATATCTCATCCTTTATTTGTAAGGAAATTATAATATAGGGATACAGATATGAAACACAATTAAAAAAAGATATTTTTCTTTTTCAAGATTTTCTTTTCATGAAAGATATTGCTATCTATTATTTTTTTAAGACACAATTTATTTGATAGATATAATCAGTCATAAAATATGCAGGACAATATTAATAATAATAATAATAATATGTTTTAGTAAACATCTTAGGATAGAAATATTGTGATGTTTTATATTCTTACCATGCATAAAAAATAGACATCTAAATGCTCTCCTATATATAAGATACAAATATTAATCTCATATGTATTGTTATACGGATGTATCTCTTTTTATTCCTTTCTGCAGTGTGTCATTATCTAGCCCTTTCAATCGGCT
The DNA here is from genome assembly GCA_027410445.1 of Discoglossus pictus. Lineage (NCBI taxonomy): Eukaryota > Metazoa > Chordata > Amphibia > Anura > Alytidae > Discoglossus > Discoglossus pictus. The sequence goes on from CM050173.1 coordinate 7,823,547, forward strand.
TCATATCTGGAACTTCGAATTCTGAAAGAATAAACAAAGGGTTAAAAAAAACTATTGAAGCTTCGTCTACTATAAATACTTACCTCCATCATGAATTAGGCCATGACAAAGCAGCAGCGAAACGCGCGCGACTGCCGTGTTGAGCAGCAGCACTTCCTGGATGTGACGTCACCCGCCAATTCGGAGCAGCATGAGACGGCCGGGCCCGGCCAATCTCAATCCACATCCATTGGGACTTTAAAGACGTTAGCCTGCTCATTCCTTTTTAAATATGTTTTAAAATTGATTACAAAGTATGTGTTTTAATCATATTAATAAATGTATATGTTTTACATTTTTCTTGTCTTATCACAAGAGGATATTTTGCTGCATATAAACGGTGTCTTTGCTTTTTTCTTTCAAAATGGTTATTTTTAAATCTTTCCAGCAGTTGGTCATATATAGAAATTAATTGCAGTATAATATAGGCTGAATTATTATAATTGGGACCATAAATATTCCTCTAAGATGCACTCTTTTTCCAAAACTTTTTCCAAAAAAAGCTGTAAATGCAAAATTAATTAAAGGAAGATTTTCATTCAGTGTTTCCTTACCTTTTCTGAGTAAGTTCTTAATCTTTAAATTGAAGGATGAGGTATAATTAGAGCTCCTTTGAAATACTCATTAATAATTAAAATGTGGCTGATGATAAAGAGGGTCTAGTCACTCCAAAAAGCTTATTCTTGTCCATACTTTAATTATAGTCAGATTCAATTAATATTTTTAACTCTTAATGTTTAGTAGAATGAAAGGCAAGAGATGTTTTGGTTTTTGGAATAGTTGAGTTATCATAATCAGTAAATGTTTTGGAATTAACACCAGCTTCAATCTTTCAATGAGATTTGTCCTTCATTTACTTAATTTTCACACATTTTCCCAACACCTAGCTTCTACTCAACGTTCTTAATGTCAATATTCTCATCTCTGTCTTTAATATACACATTAACATTTGTGGCATGCATGGATAGGATACACACACCTGGGCCCCTATTCAATTGTCCAAATTGCAATTACATGAGCCCGTAATCAAGCCCGTAAATGTTAACAGTGATGAAGATGGTAAATTGATATTCAATTACATGGCAAATGTATCAAAAATTTCTATGAGTACTAGATAGGACTTGCAAGTGGTTTAAACAACAGTTTGTAACATTGCAAAAGCAAATACAAACACACTACTGTACTTAAACACACTGGGAAAGCAATGAAAGGCATTGGAATTGGTTGTACAACAGTCTCAAGCTCACAAAACTGTAATAAAAAATAATGGGCTGTGTCTAAAAAATAACTTACGGGCTTGCTTAAATATTGTCAGATCATATGATCACGCACCCTGAAAGCTTAGGAACGGAGGCATGGGTTGCATGTGGAGGCTGTGAGCCTGTAATTGCTGGCTTGAGTCAATTGAATACATCTAGATATTTAGAAAAATATTTACCCACAGCCAAAATGTTGAGTTCAATATAATTACAGGCTTGCAGTTGAATAGGTGCCCTGGCCAGGAAGCTCCTAATACCTGTATTTGTTCATTTCTGGTATATACAGTTATCCCAGTGATAGACCTCAGGAGCCAAAACACATTTCTGTGCAGAGCGAATTTACATTCTACCACTATTAGAAGATTACTGAACTATGGATGACTCCATCTTAGACCTAAAAAAAACTGTCTGACAAAGCCAGGAATTTCTGAAAGGACTAGGGGAAGGAGTGAGTGGGATTTTTTTTACAGGCTTTAGATACGCAAATGGATTTTGAGCCTGTTCAGTGATATATTATATCATATTATATATGAAAAACTAACATAATATAATATAATATGATGACATTTAGTATATAAAAAAGCAATTGTAAAGCAGAAAATGCATCTGAAAATGTCGCAAAATTAAACACAATTTGTAAGTCTACATAAGAGTCCATAATACTAGCTTGCTCCCCTATATTGGGTTATAATAGAGAAAAGTGAGTGCATGAAAATATTTTGCATGAAAATCACCAGTCACAAAAACGATTCATATGGTGTGTAACCGAATTTGATAATTAACCTACTCTATTAGTGTTAGATTCAATTCTTGTTTTCACCATCGCTAACCATAGAAGTGTAGGATCATTCTTACCCAGATATATTACATTTTAAGGTGCTGGAGAACTCTTGGAGATCCTCTTCTTTACTATGTTATTCAGTAGGGCAAATGTGCTAAGAATTGTTATCCAAGAGTCTTCCCACAATTCACCTTTTACGTAAGTTTCCCAACAATTGTATGATTGCATCAGACTTATAGTTCAAATGACGAGGACCCAGTGTCACCATTACTTCATTACACAGACATAAAATCAGTGGCTAGTTTTGATTTAAGTCTACCCTTTCTATAGTAAATGTGAATTCTGTTAGAATCAGGCTAAATTATTGGAAAGACCTACATATAAACTGAATGTTTGAACTAAAATGTTAATTATTAAGAAAAGATACAATGGATTTAGAAATTAAAGAGATACCGTCACCTTAACAGGAAGATGGTTTCATCTTAAAAAGCACATAAAAATGGTCCACACATCTACAATAAATCACTCCTGAGATAATCAGAATTATTTGTGTGGTGATTATATATGCACATCTCATAATGCTAATTTGCTGTTTAGAGAGCTTGATACGGGTTGGGGAAGGGATCTAACAACAAGATAACATAGAGGGGCATTGGTGTGGCCACCACAGAGAGAGACAAGCCGACTGTGATACTAGTAAGCATCTGGACGCCAATTATTTGCATAGTAATGTAGCTCAAACAATCTTGAATATCTCAGGATTATTTAATTTTATACAAAATGGCTAATTCAGTGTATATTCAGTTGATGGTGTTAAGAATAACTTAAAAAAATAACAGCTTGATTTTTGAGTGGCAGAATCCATTTAAACAGACATATTATTATTATTATAGTCTCATATTATATTTTAACATTTTATAATGCTACTTTACATCTATATAGACTATTGATTTTATCTTCAGACTATTTGTGTATTCTAAAAACTTAATATAGGAAAATAAAATATAATCAATATATACATGTATTAATGAACACATAGTGCAGTGAATATGGCCAAGGTCATACGATGAAAGAAAACTGTTTTTCTTTTTTTAGTCGATTACCATATAACAGTTATTGAGACAAATTATATTATGGTTACCTAGTAGTTTTTTCCCTCCCCACCCTTTAACAATAAAAACTATCGTAAATTATCTCTATAAATCAGGATCACAAGAGCACCAAGGAGGAAGGCAAGAAGAAGATAGTTTCCAGATCAGCTTAACAGGTTGTATTTGTCAAAGCGTATTTATCCAGGTGCCGGGTGTTTATCTTGCACATGTTCTCGGGGGCAACAGGAATGGGCAGAAAAGACAAATCTGGGGATTGTCAGCACTTGTAGAGTACAATAAATATTACCTTATGGCAGTGGTAATGTATATATAATGCGTGTGCAAAGGAAAACAAACTGTTGACATTATTGAAGGAATGAAGGTCAATTAACGTTGGCCATGATTGGTTTCCTCTGGGTGACTTGTTTTGTGATTGATAACGGCTTTCTGATTATTTTATTTTCTAAGAACACACTTATTTGCTTTGCTCTGTGATTTTTTTTTTACATTTTCAGAGCATTTTTTCCCCAATCTGTGGTGTGTGCAACTTTGGCTGTGAATAAGGCAAACCCACAGGGGAAAATTTCCCCCAAAATATCAAAGTCTACATGTAATCAAATGGAGTACAGGTAAATGGCTCCTCACCCTCATATCTCCTCTCCAATTCAAGTTTCTTTTTCTCCTCCAACTATCTCCCTTTCTTTGCTTTCTCTCCCATTTCTCAGCTTTATTCTATTTGTTCTTTTCTCTTACACCCCCCACCATGGGCCTGTAAACTTTAATCTTACTTGCTCTATTTCAGTTCTTATGTCTCGCACACATCTCTTCCCATTTTCTCCTTCTTTCACTTCTCCTATTCCTCTTTATTATTTTACTTTCTTACCTTAAACATTATATAACCAACCCATTTAACTCTGCGCCCCACTCTCTTTGTCACTATTCTCTTTTTATCCGGCCTTTGCTTCTTTCAGTAATCCTATATACTACTTACCCCACTCCAAACATATTCATGTAAGCATTCCTGTGTTTCCATCTTGCTTTCCCTTTTCTTTCTCACGTACTGCCTTCTCATCGCTCTCTGCCGACCTATAAGATTTCCCTTGGGTGATTTAGAGCAGAATAACAACTTATTAAATGTATTTATTGGCTAAACCTAGGTGGTATGCTTGTTGGATGACAAGGCTATAAAGGTCCTTTTAAAAGTATATAAAATTGGTGTTGGGTTGTCGGTGTGGGTTCATTTTAGACTGTACATTTGTTGGCACAGTTTTATGCTTCTCCACCTTGGCCAAGGAAGCTGTGGCATAAAGATGCAAATTATATGGGCACAATGTTACCAAAAATTAGCCTCTGATAACATAAATCCTGAAAATGTATGATCATGTCTGCCCCGTAACTCTTTTCGAATTTTAAATATCCCTCATTGTTGACAATGCCATAATCAGTCCTGCCTCTCTGAACCATTTTCTTGGGGTTCTATTGGACCCTCCTCTCTCTTTCATTCCTCATATACAAGCAATAAATAAATAAAGTCATTTTCACCAAAGATCTCCAAAATATGTCCCTGTTTTACACAACACAAAACTAAATTCTCTACACATGGACATCACCAAATGGACAATATAGAAATCAGATTGACTATATACTTTGTAGTCAAAAGATGGAGGAGCTCCATACCGTCAGCAAAAACAAGACCTGCGGCTCAGACCACGAGCTTCTTATTGGAAAGTTCAGAATTAAACTGAAGAAAAGAGGGAAAATCATCAGACCAAGAAGATACAAAATAAATAATATCCCTTGTGAACATGCAGTGGAAGTAAAGAATAGATTTTAGGGACTAGACATGGAAGATAGAAGGCCTGAAGAACTTTGGACAGAGGTTTGTGTTTTGTCCATAAAACAGCAGCCAAGAATATCCCTAAAAGAAAGAAAACTAAGAAGGTAAAATGACTGATGAGGCTTTGAAAGTAGCAAAGGAAAGAAGGAAAATGAAAGGTAGTGGAGATAGGAAGAAAATTGTCCAACTTAATGCAGAATTCCAGAGGATAGCAAGAAGAGCATTTAAGAATTAATCTGCATATTGCAGATCAGAGGAGACCTAAAAAGGTTGAACTTGATGGACTAAAAGTATTTTTTCAACCTCAATTACTACATAACTATTTAACTAAGTAACTAAGAGACAAGCAGACATTCTAAACAGATAGTTGAAGATAACAGAATGGGTAAGTCAAGAGATATCTTCAAGAAAATTGGTAATATTTAATTACAAAGTGGGCTTGATAAAAGACAAAAATGGTAGGGATTTAACAAAGCAGATCAGATAAAGATTAGATGGCGGGAATACACTGAAGGTCTATACAGGAAGGACCTCAACAGCAGTGATGACTTCAACAGCTAGAGCCAGAAATCTTAGAGTGAAGTGTGATGGGCCATAGGAGATTAGCAGATAACAAGGCTGCAGGAGTTGATGGAATCCCAGCTGAACTGTTCAAAAATCCAAGAAGATGATGCTGTGAAAGTGTTGCTTGTATTATGCCAACAAATTTGGAAACCTCATTAGTGGCCAGTAGACTGAAAAAGTCAGTCTATATACCAATCCCAAAAAACGCATTGCCAAATAATGCTCCAATTATCAAACAATTGCACTCATTTCACATGCTAGCAAGGTAATGCTTGTGATCCTCCAAGCTGGACCAACAATATATTGACCAGGAACTACCAGATGTGCAAGCCGGGTTCTGCAGAGAAAGAGGCAGCAGAGATCAAATTGCCAATGTCTGAAGGATAACAGAGAAAGCAAGTGAGTTCACTTACTTCTGCTTCATAGACTAATCTAAAGCCTTTAACTGTGTGGATCACAACAAAATGTGGACAGTTGGGGTACCAGACTATCTTATCCATCTCCTGAGGAATCTGCATTTAAACCAAGAAGCCACAGTCAGAGAAGAACATGGAACAACCAAATTATACAAGACCTACCTTACATTGGAATTATATGTGGGTATTGCGAGGCATCATAAAACATTTTATAGTATCATCACAGGAGGATCAAAATTTGGCTGATTAACCAAAAAAAAAATTCTAAGGAAGGCAGAAAAAACCAACGCAACGAATAAGGATATTAAAGAAAAATTAGATAGGTGGTGGTGGTGGATTTGATAGATAACTTTAAAAATCTACTGGATATATTTTAAATAAAAAGGACATCCAGGGTTATCCTGGATAATTAGAGAGTGAGTATTGATCCAGGGAGGAGTCCAATTGCCAGTATATGCAGTCAGGAAGGTGTTTTTTTTTTACCCTTTTGAGCCGATTGGCCAATTTTGAGCCAATAATCCTTGATGGACTAAAAGTATTTTTTCAACCTCAATTACAATATCACTATACAACATTTCCTTGAAAATACACCAAATATTTTCACTTTATTATAACTTCTGTGAATTGGCCGGTCACAAACCTTTTAATTGTGTCTGAATAGTAAATATATTGCTTTTTAAGACATAAAGCTAAAACAAAAAGAGCCAGCAGAATAATTACAACGACAAGTCTCCACATTCCCAGCTGTGAACAAAATATCTGCTAATGGTGAATGAGCGACTTTTCTATATTTTTTTTTTATAATTCCTAAAAAGCGCTAATATGCCGGTATTTGTAGAAGAAAGTACAAAGGATTTTAATAACATGAAGGTAGATCTGTAGTAAGGAGACAGAGCAGGAATTTGACACTTCTTGTGAATGACATACAACAGACTTTCTTTTTACTAGCACAAGAGGAATAAGATGTAAACACCACCGGCACCACAGACTGCCAATAAGTGACGAAGTTCCCAGAACACCTTGCAATGCGTCTGTAACGTCATCTACAAATACACTAGGGGCCTTATTCAATTGTGATTTAGACAATTGAATAGGGCTCTATATACTTGGTATTCATGGCAGAGACACTGGAGTGTGCTGCCAGTTCCTTCGCCAGTGGACCACAGTACACAGCTCCTGGTATTCCTGGGTGGTCTCCCATCCAAGTACTGACCGGGCAAATCCTGCTTGGCTTCAGGGTGGTGTGAACTCTGGGTTCCCTGACTGGAATCAAACCGAGGTTGCAGTGGTGAAAGCACCAAATCCTAACCACTGGGCCACCAGAGAACCCATAAAGAGCAGATAAATGGTGGCTGTGTATCACAAGCAGACTGATTTTTGCTAAATTATTTTAAACTTGTCTTGTATTTAATTTGTAAAACACCAATTTCTACGAACTCGTAAGATATCCATTTAAATATCAGCAAATATTGTAGTATCGCTACCTTCTTTTGAAGAACTAGACTTGGTAGTTGCAAGTTATTATTCAACTTTTATGGTCAAATACGATGTAATTAAAAAAATAGTTTATTCTGTGTCCATTTAAATAGACAATCAAAATGTTAATTAACGGCACTGACTGCATTATTTTTTTTATTTAATGTTACTTTTAAAGGTATAGCTACGGTTATTTACCACTTCTAGATCACTACCTTGTGGTGTCGAAGGGGCTTGTGTACCTCAGTGAAGCTGTGAGCTATACCATGTAGGGTCAGGTGATAGCAGAGAGATCAGACAAATTGCTGTCCAGTGGAGAAGAAACTGGCACCCCCCTCCAGTATATTTGCCAAGAAAACCTTAAGGATAGGCACAACCAGAGACATAGATAGATGTGCCTGGCATGCTGCATCCATATGGTCACTGAGAGTCGGACTCGACTGAAGAACTGAACAACAACAACAGTTGGTTAAATATAATAAGATGCTGTACTCTTATTTTTTCTTGCAGTGCCTTTTAAAGCTATGAATAAATCAGGACAATCTTACAGATCAAAAGAATACGCCCCGTGTATAATCCACATGTTTTTACTTTATTCCACATTATATTCTCTTGTATACAACACAATGTTTAGTATGTGATTGGGCATCATCTATTTTACCAAACAGGTCATTACCATTTATTCCAAGGAAAAAGTCAAACTGAAGCCATCTTTAAGTAATTAAACCCTTCCAAACATTTTGGTTTCATTTAAATGATCACGGTTTACGTTGCAATGGTCACTTGTCTGGCGATTTAACGATGATTATCCTCCGGAATAATACACGTGTATATTTGAAGTAGTTAAGATAAATGTAAGTTTTCACAGCGCCGTGTGTTTGTTACAAAGTACGTGAAATATACTCCAAAAGTAATTTCCGTCACATACTGAGCAGTGCCATTGCTAGGTGGTAGTAGTTGCATAGTGATTGAGGTTGAAAAAATATTTTTGGTCCATCAATTTCAACCTTTTTCGATCTCCTCTGATCTGTAATTGTTAGTAGAAATTGTGGAACGTGCTACCAAATAAGGTTGCGATTCAATAGATTACTTTCAAAATGGGCTTTTTGAACAAAAAGAACACACTTTGGTTATGGCAGTTAACAAGAATATACAGGATATTGATCCAGGGAGTATTTAGATTGACAGTTTTTGGAACAAGGATCAATAAGAAAATTGGCATTTTTTGCCCCCAGAAATTATATAGGGTTCCCTGGTGGTCCAGTGGGTAGGATTTGGTGCAACCTGGGTTCGATTACCAGTCAGGGAACCAAGAGGTCACACCACCCTGATGCCATGCAGGGTTAAGCCTGGTCAGTACTTTGATAGGAATGGCAGGAGCTGTATGCCCCACTGGAGAAGGAACTGGCAACCAACTCCAGTATCTCTGCCATGAAAACCAAGTGGATCAGCATGACCACAGACAAAGACGTGCCTGGGGCATTAGGGTCCACGGTCAAATATGATGCAATTAAAAAAATAGTAATGGCTAATAAACAACAATGTCTTAGTTTTCTGTGTCCATTTAAATAGACAATCAAAATTGTAATAGATGCATTTTTTTAAAATGTTACTTTTAAGGTATAGCTACAGTTACCCGTTCTGGATCGCTACCTTGTCATGGTGAAGTGGCTTGTGAGCGGTACCATGAGGTCACATAGAGTCAGACACGACTGAACGACACAACAACAAAAAAAGGTTGAACTTCATGAATCAAAAGTCTTATTTTCAACATCAAGTGCTATGCCAGTGTGTAAAATATCCAGTGTAATGATCCAAAACTTGCAAGAGTGGTATTAAAGATTACAATTACTACAAAAAAGACATTTTAGAGCTGGAAAAAGTACAGAGAAGGGCTACAAAACTAATAAGGGGAATGGAGGGGCTAAGTTATGAAGAAAGACTAGCAAAATTAAACTTATTTTCGCTAGAAAAAAGGCGTCTAAGAGGAGATATGATTACGTTATTTAAATACATCCAGGGTCAATATAAGGCTTTGTCAAGTGAACTTTTTGTAGCAAGAGATTTTCAACTGACAAGAGGACATCCGTTGAGGTTAGAGGAAAAAAGATTTCACCTTAAACAAAGAAAAGGGTTCTTCACAGTTAGGGTGGTTAAACTGTGGAATTCTCTACCAAAGGAGGTGGTGACAGCGGATTCGATAGACAACTTCAAAAAGGGGTTAGATATATTTCTGAATAAAGAGGGCATTCAAGGCTATCCTAGATAACTAGCGAAGGAATATTGATCCAGGGATAAATTTGATCGCCAGTTTCTGGGGTCAGGAAGGAATTTTGCTTTTTTTTCCCCTTATGAGACAATTGGCAAAGTTTCAATGGTTTTTTTTTTTATGTTTGCCTTCCTCTGGATCAATTAACAATAATAATAATAAATAGTCCACATTAAAAAGATCAATAGAGATCTAAAAAGGTTGAACTTGATGGACTAACTCTTTATTCATCCTCCAATACTATACTATTAATAATTATTTAATCAATAATTTAAATAATAACTAATCCGCATATTGCAGATCAGAGGAGATCTTAACAGGTTGAACTTGATGGACTGAAAGTCTTTTTTCAACCTTAATTACTATGTAACTATGTAACTATGTAACTATGTAACTATGTAACAATAAACAACTTTTTGGTTTATTGTAATTTAAAGGCTGATATTTCATGATAAAACGTACAAACAGTTTTTACCGTATCTTCTGGCTGGAGCTCCTCGCATGCTTTACAATGTGCTTAGTTTTCAAATATACAAATTTATTCCCTCGGTATTCAAGACACTGCTCTCTTGTGGTTCTCATCATACCTACAAAATCAATCATTCAGTATCTCCTTCTCTGACACCTCTTCTTCTCCTCACCCCCTGTCTGTTGGCATACCACAAGAATCAGTCCTAGGTCCCCTCCTCTTCTCCATCTACACTTCCTCACTTGGTACCCTCAAACTCTTTTGGGCTTCATTATCATATCTATGCAGATGACACCCAAATCTACCTCTCCGCACCAGATCTAACCCCCGATCTTCTAACACATGTCTCCAACTGCCTCTCTAGTATATCCTCTTGGATGACCACCCACCATCTCAAACTCAACATGTCTAAAACTGAACTCCTAATCTTCCCTCCGTCTTTCACAGCGTCAAATCCTCTCATCTCTCTCACTGTCAACAACGCCATCATCACTCCCACCTCCCAAGCCCGTTGTCTTGGGGTTCTACTGGACCCCGCTCTGTCTTTTATCCCTCACGTACAGTCACTAACTAAATCTTGTCTTCTCCATCTAAAAAACATCTCCAGAATGTGTCACTATCTTACACAAGACACAACTAAAATCCTAATACACTCTCTCATCATCTCTCGACTAGACTACTGCAACTCGCTTCTTGTTGGACTACCCACCACCCGACTATCTCCACTTCAATCCATTATGAATGCCTCTGCTAGACTCATCTTCCGTACACAACGTTCAGTGTCGGCATCACCTCTCTGTCAATCACTCCACTGGCTTCCCTTAGCCGCAAGAATAACATTTAAAATCATGTCCCTAACTTACAAAGTCCTCAACAATAACGCTCCCCCTTACATCTCTGCCCTCATCTCCAAATACTCCCCCACCCGCCGTCTTCATTCTGCTAATGACCTTCTTCTTTTTACAACTTGTCACCTCCTCTCACTCCTGCCTCCAGGACTTTGTCCTGCCCCTAGTCTCTGGAACTCCTTGCCTCGCTCCACCAGATTATCCTCCTGCCTCAATACATTTAAAACCTCACTTAAAACGCATCTCTTTAAAGAAGCGTATCACCTTCCACCCTAACACTCTTATCACCTCTCTCACCCTCTTTTACCACTCATTGTCCCTTAGATTGTAAGTTTGTGAGTTTCTATCCTAAGTACTTTGGGAAGTCACCATGGACATTGGATTCCGAGCTCAAAGACAGGGCCCTCCTTGCTTTGCTATATGTTAATTTGTATTTATCTTTGTCTGAACTTAATTTATGTACAGAGCTACGGAATATGTCGGTGCGTTATAAATAAACTATAATTATAATAAAGAAATAATAATAATAATAGTATGCTCTGCCTCTTATGCCAAGCAGCTTGTAATAATGAAGATGAAGATGAAGGAAAGTCTGACAAGTTTCAGTGTAAATGCTCTCACTTAAACATCAACTTTTTCTTAGTCAAAACAAATGTAAAAGTTGCTGATACAAATATTGTATAGAAGCTGTACCTTTACAGTGTCCTTTAAGTATATCAGTTGGTTTATGCTTCGCTTGTCTTTTTGAAGAGGAAACAAATAGTTAAGCAACACTTGGGTGGTTTAAGGGGAAACATGTAAATGTGTTGGAATGGCCGAGTCACAGCCCAGACCTCAAGCCAATAGAAAATCTGTGGTCAGACTTAAAGATTGCTGTTCACAAGCGCAAACCATCCAACTTTAAGGAGCTGAAGCAGTTTTGCAAGGACGAATTGGCAAAAATCCCAGTGGTAAGATGTGGCAAGCTCATAGAGACTTATCCAAAGCGACTTGGAGCTGTGATTGCTGCAAAAGGTGGCTCTACAAAGTATTGACTTTAGGGGGGTGAATAGTTATGCACATTGACTTTTTCTGTTATTTTGTCCTATTTGTTGTTTGCTTCACAATAAAAAAAAATAAAAAAAAACATCTTCAAAGTTGTGGCATGTTCTGTAAATTAAATGATGCAAATCCTCAAACAATCCATGTTAATTCCAGGTTGTGAGGCAAGAAAAACACGAAAAATGCAAAGGGGGGGGGGGGGGGGGGGGGGCAGTTAATACTTTTGCAAGGCACTGTACTATATATATATATATAAGTGAGGTAGTTGTGAATGTCCAGTAATCCAGTTGAATAATCAGACTATTGCAGTGAATAGTGATACCTTTTTTATTGGACAAACGTATTCACAATAAAACAACGAATAATAGACTTACTGACCTGTCAGGACATTATTCACAGTGCTGGTCTGTTTCTCACTTAACTCTAGCCAATACATTTAGTCTTTCTTGTTTTTCCACATTTTTTTTTCATCTCTTTCTGTTTGCTGTTTTTACTTCATACTTGTATCAGTATTGCTTTTTGACCTGATAAAGAGAGGCATGATCTCTCGAAAGCTCGTCGCTTTATTATGAATACGTTTGTCCAATAAAAAAGGTATCACTATTCACTGCAATAGTCTGATTATTCAACTGGATTACTGGCCATTCACAGCTACCCCACTCTTCAGATATATATATATATTCGTTACATAGTTACATAGGGCTTCATTCTATTATCGGCCGTAAATCATCCGTAAGGCTGCGATTCCTTGCGGGGGTTCAGTTACCTCGCGATTCTATTATACGGCCCCGCAAGGATCTCCCCTTACGGCCGGCCGCATATCTTGGAACCGGCCGTAAGCTCAGAAATATTTAAATGCAAAAATAAATTCAAGCCTGCACTGTACAGCTCTGTAAATGCTAGGGATCATATTGGGGGACATGAGGATTAAAAGTAACCCACTCTCAAGCTTGCACATCAGCCCAAACCCGAGTTTACATTAACTGTTTATTTTCCGGCTGCGGCGTGGCCGGGTCTGAGGTGCTCCAAGCACTCTGGACATTTTACATGGATAATTTACGTATATTAAAAAATATATATTTTACGGATTTGAGTATAGGGGAATTTTGTGCTATTTTTGCTAACACCTAAAATCACTTTATAGTCTTCTCAAAGTGCAGTATGGCTTTATTTGTGCTATATTTCGTGCTTAATTGGTGCTAGCGAGACCTGTTTCCTGCAAGTAAGCTGCGGCTCGGTTTTAGCCTTGCAGACAGGGTTCCCGGAGCAATAGAATCGCAAATAGGATTTTCTTACGGCCGATTTCCTTGCGGCCGTTTTAGATCAAAGGATTTCCTCCGGCGCGATCGGCCGCAAGAGATAGCAAGGCGCCGGCCGCAAGCCTGCCGGAAGCCCCAGCCGGAGGGGAATAGAATAGCAGAATAGCTTGCGGCCGGTCCTTGCGGCCCCGCAACAGCTGCGGCCGATAATAGAATGAGGCCCATAGTAATTAAGGTTGAAAAAATACTTTCAGTCCATCAAGTTCAACCTTTTAAGATCTCCTCTGATCTGCAATATGCGGCTTAGTTATGAATTAATTAGTTGTTAATTAATTATTAATCAGCTATTTATTTTTAATTAGTAATTAATCCAGAGGAAGGCAAACAGAAAAAAATCCAAGTGAAACTTAGACAATCGTCTCAAAGGGAGAAAAAAAATAATTCCTTCCTGACCACAGATACGGGCGATCGGATTTCTCCCTGGATCAATACTGTCTGTCTAATTATCCATAATAACCCTGAATTCCCCTTTTAATTAGAAATAAATCCAGTCCCCGTTTAAAGTTATGTATCGAATCCGCTGTCACCACCTCCTTTGGTAGAGAATTACACACATTAACCACCCGTACTGAGAAGAACCCTTTTCTTTAAGGTGGAATCTTTTTGCTTTTAACCTCAAGGGATGTCCTCTTGTAGGTTGAAAACCTCTTGGCACAAAAAGCTCCCTTGACAAATCTTTATACTGACCCTGGATGTATTTATATAAGGTAATCATATCCCCTCTTAGACTCCTTTTTTCTAGAGAAAATACATTTAATTTGGCTAGTCTTTCTTCATAACTTAGCCCCATCCATTCCCCTTATTAGTTTTGTTGCCCTCCTCTGTACTTTTTCCAGCTCTAAAATGTCCTTTTTATGAAGTGGTGCCCAAAATTGTACTCCATATTCCAAATGAGGACGTACTAGAGATTTGTATAGTGGCAGAATTATATTTGCTTCCATGTCTTCTATACCCTTTTTAATACATGCTAATATTTTACTTGCCTTTGCAGCTGCTGCTTGGCATTGAGCACTGTTACCTAGGTGGTTGTCCACAAGCACTCCCAAATCCCTTTCAATATCTGACACACCTAGATTTGCTCCATTAAGATTATAAATTGCATGGCTATTTTCCTTCCCAGATGCATAACTTTACATTTATTCGTATTAAATCTCATCTACCATTTAGTTGCCCAATCCTCAATTTTATGTAAATCCTTTTGGAGGGAAAACACATTATCTGATTTAATTACCTTGCACAACTTCGGGTCATCCGCGAAAGTGGAGACACCACACTCCAATCCTACCTCTAAGTCATTAATAAATATGTTAAAAAGGAGAGGACCTAATACTGAACCCTGAGGAACCCCACTTACCACATTAGTCCAATCGGAGTATGTTCCATTTACAACAACCCTTTGCTTCCTGTCTTTTAGCCAGCTCTCAATCCATGAGCAGATATTTACTGCAATCCCTGTATCTCTTAGTTTGCACAATAGTCTCCCATGTGGCACTGTATCAAAAGCCTTTGGAACATTTAAAAAAAATATATATATATTTTATAAACGCCACTGGGAGGCCCCACCTCAGCCTGTCCTGTCCCCCTCCCACCCTGAGCTTCCTTGACCTCAGCAGCTCCTGTTGCTCCCCTGCCTCTATGTCTTCTGGCTGGGCAGGGAATCCCAACTAACATCACATGGGTGTGACATCATTCAGTATTCCCTGTCCCTGCATGAAGACACGCAGACAGGGAAGCGATAGAAGAGCAGTGCTGGAGAAGCAAAGGGTGGTGAAGGGGAAAAGGTAGTTGTTGGTGGGGTGGTGGCATATAAAAAAATATATATTTGGACAGCACCCCTCCCTTCAGAGAGGGACCCCACTGCATTGCACCGGTGGTAGATATGCCCCTGGTTAGCAGCTAAGTAAGCAGTGGGCTTAAAATCATTTTCATATTTATTGTACCAGACTCTGCTTGTGCCTGAAGGATGTCATGTCTGTGTCATCCATGCTTCATGCTGGGCTTGTTCACTGAGTGGGCATGTTCTCTCAATTTTTACTATGAAGTTAAGAGTGTAAGGGGGAGGACAGAGGGGAATTTGAGGAATTGATGGATTTAGAAAAGACTTCAGCACAGGATATATACCTCATCAGTTGAGGCAGCTTGCAAGTATATGATGATCATGGCAGTTTCTGGAGACCAGTCTGCTAACAATTTTTTATCTGACGATGGTTTTATTCACATGACATAGAAGGCTGCTAGTTTATGGTATGCTCCACAATGGTTTTGCCAACATACAGTGGTCATTTACCTTGTCTAGCTTTACTTTTAATGTTTAATGTCTGAGGATGGATCAAGTTTTTGTGTGTTCTTTGTATCAATTTTACATTAAGATACTGAGCATATAACTGAAATTGAGATGTGTATTTATTATTATTACTCTTAATAAAGCTCAAGAATGATCCTCTCTCATTATATACAAAGTAGAATAATGTACAATTAGCAAATTAAAAAGATATAATCAGATTGTAAGAAATAGAAATACAAGTACAGGTTTAATATAAAACAAATACAATACAAATGGGTCAGCAGATAGCTTGGTGAAGCACAGGTGAGGTCCCTACTCCTAAGAGCTTAGAACCTAGAAGATGAGAGCGGGGTGTGAGACAGGAGGGTGACAGATGCAAGATGGCAGAGCTCGAGGAAGTGGGCTGATAACTGGAGGTGGCCGTGTGATATGTGTGTGAGTAATTTTGTAGAGCATGAAGTTGTGCATATGAAGGCGAAAATGTATAAACTTATTTAAATGCATTTCAGTGAGTTTCTGAAGGTTTTGAGGCATTACCATTGTCTGGTGGAGCGAAGTAAGGAGGTACAAAAAGATTTGGGAGTATTTTGAGACAATGGCCGGCTTATAACATGGTGCACCATTTTGTTGTGTTGTGGTCAGATTTTTAAATATTATTCTAGAGGCTATGGGAAGTCAGTGGAGGGACTGACAGAGAGGTGGTAGACGCGTCTAGGAGCGGTGTTCATTATGGATTGGAGAGGAGACAGAAGGTGATGGGAGGCCAATGAGTAGTGAGTTGCAGTATCTGAGGTGTGATGAGGGAATGGGTTATGAACCTTTGGGTTATGCCAACACGCAGAATTTGTTGGGAATAAAAGGTGCCAAAGAAGTTTACACATCTCATGATTTTCTAAAAACAATGTAAGCCATGAGAGAGCGTGGAAACCTTACAAGTCTAGCATGGAACATTTGGGGACCAATTTTAACTCATTATTCACCTGCTGTGTCTTCCTCAGCCAGTAGGAGAGCACTGAAGTAATTCTCAAAATGATTGCAGGGATGTGACCCGCTGCTTCCTGTGTGATAATGACACAAGTAGGCTCAGCTGCTGCTTAGCTCTGCCAAACAGAGAGAGGAAGGAAAAAAAACACCAGCAGCATTAGCTGATGCAGTGAATGGACAACCTGCAGGGGTGGTAATGACACAAGCATGCTCAGCAGCTGCTTAGCTCTGCCAGAGAGAGGAAGGAAAAAAATACCAGCAGCAATAGTTGATGCAGTGAATGGATAATATGCAGGGGTGGTAATGACACGAGCATGCTCAGCTACTGCTTAGCTTTGCTAGACAGAGAAAAACAAAAAACAGCAGTAGTAGTTGATGATGAAGGGAATGGATAACCTGCAGGGGTGATAATCAAGTGTGATTGTGCTGCACAGAGAGACTCTTATATGAAAATACATAGTACCTTCTAACATGGTGCCACACTACATATTCCAGGCTGCTTTAAAGCACAAACAAGAACCCCAGGGTTTGATACAAAGATTTTAGCTGCTTCTGCTTCCTCCTAATTGGACAAAACTAATTATGACATTTATGCTAATTTAGCCTGGGTTTGAAGGGGGTGTTTACTCTAGTTTTCAACGGTCAGAAATTACAGGACATTTTGCTAACTTCAAGGTAAGTTTTTAAATGTTTTTTTTTTCATGCAAAATACATGTTTTTATGCACTACTGATTCTCCTCTATCAGATGCCTTCATAATCCAGAAAACTTACATATGACTTTAAGTATTTAAAGTACAGCTTATAGAACAGGACGATCAGAGAGACTTCCATTTGCTATCCAACATCAAATTTATGGTTCCATGTTCAAACAAAAATAAAAAATAAATGTCTGCATTCCTGCTTCTGAAAGGGTAATTGTAAAAGAGGTTGTAAGTATTGTATTAGTAAACGTGATAATTCCATTTATGAGAGTCTGAATTTATAGCAAGCTTCTATCAGCACAGTGCCTTCTACGGCTCCCATTGCTTTCATTGAGGGTAGTGAAAAGCTCATTAGTTTACTTGAGAAAGTAGCAGACTGAATCATCCAGAAAAGTTAAAATATTTGTACAAGTTAATGTAAAGGATATATATTTGCTAAGTTATTTAGAATACCCCATAGAAGAAATGTGACCACAGTGGTCATTTAACATCTGATATGTGATGTTGAGTATGAGTGGATCTACAAGAAATAGAGAACCCATGGAGTGTTTGGGGTGTGAATGAATACTAACGAGTGAGAAAAGATTTAGAGGGTGAGAGGGGGGTGATGGTAAAGGAAGGAGTTAAAAGCAGAAGAGATGGCGAGTTTAATTTCTGATTTAATCTGTTATTGTAACATAAAAGGCCTCACAATAACAGATCAATCTACCTGCAGTAAATAATAAGCCTCTTATAGGCTCTTGGGCTCCTGTGGTCCTTAATGTCACTAAAACCCTGTGATGCATCTAATAGTCTGACTGTGCACAGCCAGCATACATTATGGCTTATAATGGATGTTATGTGGAAAGGCTCAATTTATCTCTTTTTACCAAGTTTTACAGCTTCATGTTTAGCGCTCACAATTTCTAGAAGAGAGTCTGATACAATGCTGCTTAATGAGCCGCGTCACGTCTTAAACCAATGACTGGCAATGTTTTTGCAGTATTTATTGTAATTACAATATATTTTTATGTCACAGACCGCCATCATATATGGAATAACAGACCCACTTACCATTGTGCTCCCAGTAATATTTCTTCTTCCTTTTCGTCTTCTTATTTTTCTGTGCCATTTTGTCTCATTTTAATACTTATCAGTCATCCCATTTTATAGCCACTGTCCACCAATCTATTTTCTGGAGTGGTACCAGGTAAGGGTCTTAAGGACTTGAGGACCCCTGTGCTCTGTCTTTGGAGCTTCGTCCTGAAAAAACTTAACATTTCGTGCCCATAAATTGTTGGATTGCGCTTTTCTTTTTACCAGGAGGCGATGGATGCAACAAACCCCTCCGGCCTAGACTCCTTAGGGAGACCTCTGCCACAGGACAACTCGAAGGTCCTAAATAATTGATTTATGGCCGACTCTGAAGCACTTCCGGTGCAAGATATCCACAAAGCAAAAATCAAAAACTTAAAATGTGCTAGTCTTCTTTGGGCAGTTTGGCAATAAAATGTGCTTTGGTTCGGCACCCACTACCTGGCAGGCCAACTGCTTAGGGTGTGCTAGGAGCACCCCAACCCAAAGGCACAGGTACTGCCAAGGTACTAGACTTGATCTTAGACAAATGGCCATGAAGCTTCAGAAAAACAGAGATGGTACAGTAATTTCCTACTCTTTGTGACCACATGGACCATAACACTCCAGGCACATCTTTATGTCCATGGTCATGCTGATCCACCTGGTATTCATGGCAGAGATATTGGAGTGGGTTGCCAGTTCCTTCTCCAGTGGGCTACAGCATACAGCTCCTGGTATTTCTAGGTAGTCTCCTATCCAAGTACTGGCCAGGCCCAGCCCTGCATGGCTTTAGGGTGGTGTAACCTCTTTGTTCCCTGACTTGGAATCAAACACAGGTTGCAGCAGTGAAAGCACTGAATCCTAACCACTGGACCACCACGGAACCCTGACAAATTAGCATGCTGCATTAATGATTATAACCCCAGAGGAATTGTGCTCATATGGATCGAGGAGATGGTTTAAATCCCAAACAACTTTACCATAAAAATGACATTCATTTCCGAGCAAACCCTTAAGGACACAATAATATATTTCTGACAAACTGAACATATGAATATAAAAGTGATTCTTCTTTGAACCTCCTCTGCTCGTTACATCATGCTCAGCATGCTTAATTATTTTGCATTTACATTTCCATTCTTAAGCATTTCTGCAGGCCAATTACTGAACAAGATTATCTAATTAGTATTTGTTTTACTAATGTTTCTGCTGGTATTTCAAATTAATACAAACAATGATGTTGACACAGCAATGCAGGGAATGTTACTCCTAAGAGAAATACATTATTTTACTTTAATTAATTACTATATATATATATATATATATATATATATATATATATATATATATATATATTTTTTTTTTTTTATTATTATTTATTTATTTTAAATATGTTGGTTGTAGTTCTAAACACTAAAATGAGAAATGATCCTGTTTGTATTTGTAGATTAAAGGGCTACTAAAGTTATTACAATTATATAGGGCAACGAAAACAAAAAACAACAACTTTTTTTTCATTTTAAGGTCTTTCCATCATTTTATAGCAGTTTAAAAATACTGCCATGATTGATTTAACCAGAGACAAAGCGTCTGGAGAAGCATTGAGAATTACAGATATATGAACGTCTCACAGTGGTCATTTAACATCTGATTGAGGATGAGGAGGGAGGTTAAGGATGAGGAAGGAGGTTGAGGAGTGGGGTTGAGGAGGGTGATAAGGGAGGGGGAAGAGACACAGGGAAGGGAGAGGTTGGAAGAGACACAGGGAAGGGAGAGGGGAGAAGAGACACGGAGAGAGAGGGGGACACAGGGGGCAGCACATTTCCCACCCTCGGCTTATACTAGAGTCACTCATTTTACCCAGTATTTTGTGGTAAAATGGGTGCCTCGGCTTATACTCGGGTCGGCTTATACTCTAGTATATACGGTAGTTTTGGATTTGAACCTTCACCGCTGTTTGGCTTCAATTCTCCAGGAATGATAGACTCCTCCACACGGGGATGGTTGGCAGACCCTGCTAAGGAGAATCACTAAAAAGATGAATTATTTCAGTTTCTGCCCAAACCAGAAGTATTTCCTAATCCCTTTGGGTTGCAAATAAGATAGTGTTAGTGTGCCAACCTCTATTTAATATGCATTGGGTTAGGAAGTACAATGGGTAGAATAATTTAAGCGCAACCAGAACAAGAGGCTATACTTTGAAGTCGAGAAGGTAATTGAAAAGTGGTGTAGTATGAGAATATAGAAATGGAAGGTGTAAGGAAGTAAACCTGTAAGAATATATCAAATAATAATTATCACTAATTTCACATTGCATCTACACACACCCTTAATTTATGATCCCTTATCCAAAGAAACAGCTTTATACAAAGTTATTGAATTTATAGAGAGCTACTGTTCTTGAATTGCTCATATTCAAGGCCAAAGATGCAAAACCTGGTGAAAGGAGTACAAAAATGGCCAAAAATTAGCCATCTTGTTGGGGTCATTAAGTCACATCACTCTGCATATGTTGTATAATGGCTAAGGAATATGAGGCCATTTTACAGACCAGGTGCACCATGTTGCCATGTTCCAGGATGACGTGACCACACATACACATCTAAATAAAACAAAGTTGTTTCATAAACATCATGATGAAGCCAGACACCTTCAACATCACTGAAACATTATGGGACATTCTGGAGTACGTATTGTTAAGTTACACTTCCAAATCGTTCAACCTTTTTTCTTTGTGTAAAATGGTGCAATTTCCCACTACACATTATTAAGGACGTCTATGAACGCATTCCAAGACAAACGCCGGCATTACACTTATACCCCTGTATATAATTGGCAAGCTTTCAAGGGGGCCGGCTCCCGTTTTTGTCCAGTTTCTAAGAGACAGCATCCCTTCAAATGTCTTGCAATGTATCATGTAAACTACATTAGCAGAACTACAGGACTATGAAACTTTAAGGTATATTATGTTCTGGATAGGCAGGAACTGTAAGTAGTTTGATTTATCCTTATAAAAAATATAACAAAAACTTGAAGATAAATAGTTCTATGTATACAAATACATGCATAAAAAAAATATTTAAAGTTAATTTGTCTTTAGATGTAAATATTCATGCCCAGTACACATAGTCCCAGTATAGACATATATTTAGCTTCAGGACTTCTTGTATTTCACATGCATGTTTTCTATGCACTATTAGCAAAAAAATATGTGGGGGACATTGCTGCAGTGCTCTTTCTTTTAAATTTGTTTAAATCCTCAATGCCCCTGCCTCCCCAATATAATAAATAAATAATTTATATATATATATACACACACACTCTCAGTTATCCGGCAGACATGGGGATAGGTAGGTGCCGGATAAATGTAGTTTCTGGTTGCTTGAGAGTTACATATAAAAGAGGCCTAGATTAGCTGCACATAGGAAGCTGTGCTAAGTATATTTATCAGTGAGGGCTGTTCTAGCAGCAGCAGCTTTCACTCCTCACTTACACACAGGTACATTCAGTTGGAGGGTGCGGTGCTGAACCCGGGGAATATAACACCAACACTGCCCTGGCTCAGTCACTCATGGCCGTCTGCTTCCAGGTAACATTGATTTGCAGAGACATACAGTGGATGACATCTAGGTGCCTGTAAGCATTTTGTTGTATGACAACCTGGCTCCTGGCATTTGTTGGGCCCTGTAAAATTATTTTTTTTATTTAAAGTACCCTATTTTAAAAAAATAAATAAATTCTGGTTGCTTGAGAGTTCTGGTTAACTGAGAGTCTACTGTATATGTTATATAAAGCTTTCATTGGAAAGACATACTGCTCTAGTGGCCAAATCTGGTAATGGATGAATAAGTTTAATTATGCTATTTTTTGTGTCCTCTATTCATTTAAATATGGGGGGAATTTGTCCCCCCACACCCCTCCCACCCAGTACACCTGTAAACACCTTTCCCCACAATAGTCGTAAAACATGACGCAGAAGCAATTTGGGTGAAAGCATTAATTTTATGTCATAAATTCCGTACTGAACATACAATATATGAAGATGTTAGCCTCTCTGTACAAAAAAAATGTGTTATGGCTGAATTTGGATTTAACCAGTTCACTGCCAAAGAGAGTTAGAAAATCACGGTGGTAGTGAAAGTGTTAAAAGGAGATTATTATAGGTTATCCCTTCATTACAAATACAACTCTGACCGACCCATGAAAAAAAGAGTAAACGTGTACATGCTCTGAAATGAGTTCTGGGAAGCCAAAATTGGTATCCGTGAAAATGGCATATGTTCCATCTTATCTGCCACCTAAACAAAACATGACTAAAGGTGCTTAAATATTTAATGTAACAGGAATGCATCTTCTGAACATCCAATATGCAGTGAGATTTTGCCTAAGCTTTATCGTGTTAATGTGTCTTCTTCCCAGGAGACAGCCGAGCAGGAGGCACCAAACAGCTGCTTCTACAGCCCGTTCCAAAAGTCAGGATTTGTTGTCTCAGTAGAGGATGCTTTTGCACAGAGCAGCTGGCTCCCTCCAACAAGGAAATGAGGACCAGCCGCTTTGTGCATCCTATCCACAGATTGTTATGAGAAGCCGGTATCACTAAGTGGTGCAGAAGGCTGCCCATGTGCCAACCATGGTACATTGCAAAGTAGGGAAGGGATTATTTTCATCTTTAAGCTCCATATTTTCCACCTGTCCCACAGAAGTTCTCGATTTTCGCAGATTACTTGTAAAAATAAAATCTCATATCATAGCAGAGCAGATGTGTAGAAAATATTTACCACTTAAAGACATGCCCTATCATTTTCTTGGTATGGAAAGCAGCGAAACAGTGCAGTCTAGAAACCACTGCAAAGTGGGTCTGCTTTCTTAATGATGTGAAGCCCCATTTTACAATGTGTTCTGTGCACATATAACAAGTGGGCATAATAATACAATAAAACATACTGTATCTTATTTGTTTGCAAAGTGGAACCGATTCTTTCGAAAACTAGTCTTGAATTGCAGAATAAATCAATGTCTTGCTTGGATAAGTTTAGAAATTGCTATTTGCCGTCTACGCACTTCATGTTTAGAGACAAAGTGAATCTCCAAGACCTGACAACTGGGGGCAAGTTAATGTAACATATATGTCTGGAAGGTCAGGAGGAACCAGCTCCGCACAGCTGTCCTCATAATACTGACTGCTGTGCCAGATTTCTCACAAATAATGCTCTCGCACCTTACATAGGAAAATGAACAATTTTATCAACAACAATAATTCATTTTTTTTCTCGCACTCCAACACCTACCCCGTCTTTCGTTCAGTCTACCCAAGCTGTATTGGTTTATGGGATAACTGTACAGTATTAAAACATTGTGACGCACAGACAGAATTAGCGGGTAGCTGCTTTTATAAAAGATTTCGGTTTCCAAAGATGTTTTCTGGGTCCACGTAGTTCTTGACCGACTTGAGCATTCCAATTCCGACATCTGAAATGCTGTCCTTCAACCACTGCTTCCGCAACTTGCCCACTACAGAAAAAATAAATAAATAAAAAATAAATAAATGCTTTGGTATACATCCGTGATACAAGAAGCCAATCAATCTTCTGACCATGAATGAATAAACACGGGGTGATAAATGCTTTTATTCAGAAATGAGAAATGTTTTCCTTTATTTGATTTATTGAGCCCACCAGACTATCAAGCTCATTAAGCTCGGTCTATTCCCAAAGGAAGTCGGCATTCAGCATCGCCGGCTCTTTCTGCAAAATGTAGATGAGGCTTAGACGGAGATTATGTGCTGCTTAGCAAATAATGAAATGGTAACTACATTTATTTCAAAAGAACAAAAATCTTAATCTAATGATCTATTTAAAATATATACACGCTGAAAAGGAAAAGTCAAAGCACTCTTTCACAGCAGGATCTCCTGTGTATTAAGATGTATTGTTTAGTAAAGGCCATGCTATATTAAACGCTATTATATTTTTTAACTTAATGCAGAGCAACATGATTAAAGGGTCTGGAAACCCACTATTAGTTTGCAGCAGTGGGGTGATTATAGTATATTTCTATGCTACCAGTAATTAAATCTATGTTCTTTATCTACTCTTTTTAGGACAACCTAAATTAATTTACCTCCTATGAATGCCAAGTAAATAGTAAGATTGGCCATTGCCCTCACTAATTCATTAATTAATGCTGTGGCACTTATGTTATATTCTTATGTGAAATTTTTCCCTAGAAGGTTATCAAAATTAATTTAATTTTTTCACATTACATGATTTTTTGCCTTTCTTTAATTGATAATACACAATATTAGAAATATAATACATTAAAATAAATAGAAAATAACACATTCAGATAATTTTACACAATAAATAACAATACACAATAAATAATAATTTAACTAAAATTTTTCAAAATGATATAAATGAAGCATTCTTTTCTAAATGTAACAAGAAAGGTGCACTTATGAGAGCTAGGTTGTGGTCATTGGTGTTCCTTAACCTTTCTGACTTCCAGACCACAAGTCAATAGCCATGAGCCAACAAGTTGTTCTGAATAAGTCCGTTCCGCATTAAGACACCAAGCAGAGTTAATCCACTCTACTTGGAACAATACTTCACATATTTTGACAAAAAACTAAGAGTGATATTTTTACTAATACTATGTAATGCTTTAATAGACATTAGAAAATAAAAGGAACATTTAGCATGATTTAGTAAATCTGGCTTATAGGTATCTGAAAATAAAAATAAAAAAATAAAAAATTTATTAAATTTTGATACTAATTTCGAAAATTATTTTAGTTGCAGTATAAAGAAGGATTTTGCAATTAACCTGAGATGGGTCTAAAATGCGTTTGATACAGAAATATAGTTATACTTAATTTTAAAAGTATAATTTAATAATAATAACAAACATCCTCAGTAATGATGATCGATTCTTAGTCTAAATAATGAAAAAAAAATCTAGTGCAGAATTGAGAGCAGAAGTTGCAGTAAAGTTTATCCGTAGTGCACAGAGTACGCCTTTGGCATTCTTGAATTTTAGCAAAATGAGTCCCACGACCCAAAGTAAAGCACTTAAGTACTTTAAAAATAATTAGCATTAAGCATAGTTATTTTTATACTAATATTCATTTAAATCACGTCTATTTGTCCTGCAATTGAATGCAAAGTTGTATATGGACGTTTACCCAGAGGACATGTGGTTGGGCTGGTTAGATTTTTAGAAATTAAGTTACACTAATTGCTTGAAGTAACCATATGGGGCTGTTGGATCATATCTATAAAGCGGATGCTTCCGAGGAAGAAAACAATCTGCCAAAAGCCGACACATATTGCTCACTGTGCTGTGCAAAAAAAAACTAAATGTTAAACTTTTCAACCAAACCTTTTGAGAATTCAATATTTGAAAATAAAGTAATCAAAAGCAAAAATGCAAAGAAATGTTTTAAACTTAAAAAATGGTAATTGAATTTTTTTTTGTTAATTCTTCAAAAAAAAATTATATGGATATTTAAATTATAGACACAGATTATGGCTGAAATTGAGTAGTTTATTTTACATAATTTGTGCCACAAAATTATTACAGGAAACACATTCCAATTTCCATTCTAGAATAGAGATAATGCAGAAAAAGTCTTAGGCAAATCTTGGAGTTTTCTATAAATCTTGCTTTTTGTTCTGCCAAATAAATAAAATAAATCTATTGGCCATTATATCTAAAAACTTATGCATCGTTTGAAATGCACCAAGCTCTCAGTGTACTTCACGGAGGTGATGAATATAGTGTGTATTTGGGGAAAAACTGGACTGAAGAAGTCCAAAAGTATACAAACACATGTAATAAATAAAATGCATTTAAACAAATTCCATAAAATAGTAATCTATATTTAACTGTTCAGATCAAAACGCCAAGCTCTTAAACACTGAGGTCATGTCATCCTCAGGCACCATCACACTTGTCAAGATAAAGTGATGTAGAGCTTTCCCTAAAGAGAAGCTGAAGTTGAAAGTGAAGTCATCTTTGTACTCAATTCTCTGGCAATTAAACTGTCTTCAGAATAACAAACGATATTGGAGCTCTGCAACTTTCCAGCTCTAAGACTTGCACTCCTCATATTAATTGTCTTAATGGCACAACCTCTCAATTTGGCAATCTTGTAAAAGCAAGGTTACATAACATCACATTTTATCTTAATATTAACATGTGGCTGGTTACTAGAAAGATCTTCCTTTTTTTGTAATGTAGGCTTATAAGAACATTGCAAAGGTCATATATATGGTAGATATTAAAACTTTACAAACATGGACATTTTCAAAATGATAATTTACATTGTATTTTGCTTTTTAACCAAAAATGTATTTTCAGGATCTGTCCTCCTGTGTCTTATCTAAGGTCATTCACTGACAATATACCTCCTTTGTCTGGGTCATATTTAAGATCATTGATTAAAATCAGCTATGGGGATAGTATGATCAGTGCTTTAGATAAGAATAGTCTAAAAGGCACTTATTCCGATCCAAGCAAGTGAACAAGTGTTTCCTTCTATTCCGGTCCTAAGTGTGAGTGTTAATTACGACTATAAAAAGTTGACAGTTGGGACGATCATCAAGTTAATTTCCACCTAAAAATAGCAATATTCAATGTCAATTTCAACATCCATATTTGCATGTAAAGTTTTAACTTCTGACATAATTTGAACCTTTACTGTATATGGATTAATTTCCAAAATATCTAATATCCAATTGAATATAATATTTTCCTACCAAGTCAAAAGTAGATGAAGATATTTTCTGAATGCTGTTATTAGATAAGCAAAGAAGAAACGGACATTATATTAAAATAAATCTTTTCTACGGGCCGATCTACTCTGTTTATGAGCAAGTTTACCTTTGTTTTAAGATCGACCATTTTTACCTGGACCATTGGTTACTTTATAATTTACTTCTGTTGTTTGTGCTGTTCCTTTTTGAGGATATCTATGAAGAACAACCAGGAGACGTCTGCAGAAGATGATCCAGTGTCAAACAATAGTAAGTGTAATCACTTCAAGAACATTATTGAACACTTGTGTATTCCATTATATTGTCATTTTTCCTTCTTTTTTTTAAATCTTGAGCAGTTACAATTATTTTTATGTTGTACATTTTGTATTTTTGTGGATCAGAGGTATTCTTTGAAAGTTTATGCTCTAGTTAGATTTTATATCACTTATCTGATATGGGGATTAAAGTATTTAGCACAATGTATTTACATATAGCGAAACGGTTGTCCAGCAACATTCACATACCGGATTGAAAAAATCTGGCTTGTAACAATAACACACAATGCAAATAAAGTCTGATTAATAAAAGTGTTTCTTTGCATTATAAATTTGACTAGTTTTGTTTAAACCTCTTCTTACAGGGGGTGTGCTTTATTTGGCACCATTTATAAATGATATGTACATCCAACCCTTGGTATTTGATCTTCCATTTATAATGATACTTTATATTCAGGGAAGATGTTCCCAAACCACAGCCCATGGGTGTACAAAATGTTATGAAAATTTTACAAAAATAAAGTAAAAATATGTAAACCGTACAAAAGTCCATAGATCCGTGGTGGGCAACAGATGGCTCCAGCGCCAATGGTGGCCCTCAGGCACTGTTCATGTGGCCCCCAGGCTCTTCTCTGGAGTGAAAGGGCAACAATACCCAATTAATTATATTTTTCTAAAACTAGCAAATAAAACAAGGTTGTACTAAATACTGTTCTTCATTACCTAGACCTCCATTACCACAAATTCCTTCCCTACAGCAACTTAACCATTTTGGGTAAAATAAGAAAGATTTAAAGCACTATAAGGCACTTTTAAAGACTCGGTCCACACAAGCTCCTTCAAGTGAAATAGGTTGCCAATATGTGTACATCCATATGTGTATTCTAATAAAGCACAAGGGAATATAATGCATTATTGGATGGTCTATAAAGACAATTAGCGGTATTCAAGTTGACCACCCAGAACCTTACCATATTCTAAGTGGACCATCAAAATATAAGTTTGGCTACCACTGCTTTAGGACATTACAGTTTAGAAAAACACAGAACAATCACCTAAATGGAAGAGTTATACACACTTTACTGTAAATTATAAAGTAACTTTACAAAAACTAGTTCACACTGGAAATAATCTGGACAACATACCCAAATCCACGTTATAAAGCATTTAAAAAAAATAAATCTCAATAATGTTTTCTCAAGTTCTACAACGATTTGCCAATATAGGAATTTGCTTAACAGGCAATATGTGTGACCTTAAATTGTGTTTGAAATAAAGATCAAAGTCTGAAAGTGGATTCTATAGAGCGGACATCCATGTAAAATTCCTACATCGTTGTTATGTTACTTTACAAACTTCCTGATTAATAAAAGTAAATACACATTAATCAAATCCACTTCTAAAACATAACTATATTCAGTTCTCTTGATTGTATCAGAAACATTTTCATCCCATATGCACTGTAGTTTATGTAAAAAGGTGCTATACAGTACTGTCTATACCATATGGGTCCATAGCGGGTCCAAGCAGCAATGTCAGTTAGCGGAAGCGGATATATTCATAAGTAATGTTACCAATGTAGAAAATGAGATTAGCAGGTAAGTTATTTTAAATACTTAAACTATCTTATTGTTTATGTCATATAGAAGCTATTAAAACTTAAGTTAATTAGTCAAATATATATTGGGTTTACCCAGTTACATGGGAACCGATTAAAAAAGCTCATTATATGTGCTCAACATGCAGTATATTTATGGGAATTTTTAATGCATATGGTTGAACCCTGCTTCATAGTTTATCTTATCTTGAGTAAAATTTATCATAATCCTCAAAAGAGCAGCAAAGGAAGGTTTGTTAAGATTAGTAAACACTTTATATATAAATATATATATAAATATATATATAAATATATATAAATATATATATATATAAATATATATATATATAAATATATATATATATATATATATATATATATATAAATATAAATAAATATATAAATATATATATAAATAAATATATATATATATATATATATATAAATATATATATATATATATATATATATATAAATATATATATATATATATATAAATATATATATATATATATATATAAATATATATATATATATATAAATATATATATATATATATATAAATATATATATATATATATATAAATATATATATATATATATATATAAATATATATATATATATATAAATATATATATATAAATATATATATATAAATATATATATATAAATATATATATATAAATATATATATATATATATATATATATAAATATATATATATAAATATATATAAATATATATATATAAATATATATAAATATATATATATAAATATATATATATATATATATATATATATATATATATACATACATATTATTATTATTATAGTTTATTTACAACGCGCAGACATATTCCATAGCAATGTTCAGACAAGATAAATACAGATTAACATTTAGCATAGCAAGGAGGGCCCTGTCTTTGAGCTCGGAATCCAATGTCCATGGTGCATTCCCAAAGTACTTAGGATAAAAACTTGCAGACTTACAATATATATATATAT